>APFE030623346.1:42052-117707 GCA_000404065.3 Pinus taeda
CAAAACAAAGACAGAGGAAGTTTTGGGCTTTCTACAGGAAGCTACAGGCATTTCTACAGGAAGTTCTGTATTTCTACAGGAAACATCCTGTAGAACCTTTGGACGAACCAAATTCAATTTTAAAAGGGAATCTGATGGTGGGAATCTATTGGTTAGGCTTGCAAGCACCTCTGTGTCCATCCCTCACCTTTCTCCATCAATTTTCCACCTCATTGAGCTTCTACATTGTGCTTCTATAGGAAGTTCCTGTAGAAATTGTAGGAAGCTAGAAATGGATTTCAAAAAGGCGGTTTGGCGAACATGGTAGCTTCCTCAAAGGTTCAGAAGTCCTCCTGCAATCTTCAAACTCCTCCTCCATCATATCCATACCTACATCACAACCCAATTTCATTTTTCTTACCATGCAACAAAACTGCATAATGCCTTGAAGCAAAAATGCCTAGAACATAATTTGTTTTTGCCCTAACTTGAAAACCATGCATCCATTTGAAAAACCGTTTTACAGGGAATCATACAGAGGTGATGGCAACATGCCTGAGCATTTTCAGCCAATTCCGGTGCACGATTTCCAAGAAATCAGCCTCCATCACCATCAACCATTTTTGCATTTTCTCCATATCTGTGCATCCATTTCAAAACTTGTTTCATGGGGAGATGCATATGGGTGATAGTAACCTACCCAAGCAGGTTCAGCCAATTCTGATGCAGGGTTTTCGAGAAATTGATCTCTGAAATCTTCAGCCATTTTCCATTTTTCTATGAATCTCTGCATCCATTGATCGCAATTTTGCTATGGGAGGTGCATAATGATGATAGGAACATGCTCAGCAAGTTTCAGATCGATCCCATCTACCGTTCCGGAGAAATGGAGAAAACAAGTTTTGGTCTTGAGAAAATTCAGCAGCAGCAGCTTGAGGGTCCAGATCTAAACGTGGAAACGAACTCCTGCAACTTAGATCTGGCTAGAGGATACCTGCACAAGAAAAATAACCACTTATCATATAGAAAAGAGATTATAGCACAAAGGAGCCATCATGAAACCACCGAAATAGATGCATGCAGCAACAAAAGGCACCTCACAGCAACCATTTGACTTCAAGTACGTGACTAAAACTTGTTCCTCTATTGTATGAATCTAATCTAAGCACTACATGAATGAATGAGATGGGGGGATTCAGCCAGGGAGCTAGCCATATTCGATTGCACTCATCCAGGCAAAAAACACGCAACATGCGTGTATAGTCATTCACGTGGAAGTTGAAAAACACAGGCAGTGGTAGACGTGTTGAACTCCAGCGCACAGGACATCAAATGATTAATAGATAGAAGAAGACATGTAGTTCATAACATCACTGCAGTTCAAAAAATCCAGCGCACATGTTTTTTCCACCTCACCACAAATCACGCAGCAACTAAAGAAGGCTCGGCTGAAACTCACGAACTGCTGTTCATCTACACTTTCCACATCCTCAACTAAAGTGTGCACAATCAGTTAACCTATCATCCTCCACTGAGTTTTTCTACCTGTCTTCGAGATTTTGCTGCGTATCAGGTTTGCTCAGAGGCGCAGGGGCGCTCTACAGGCATTTCTACAGGAAGCTACGCTATAGGAAACCCAACATATGAAGAAGCTTGGAATGTTCACGTCGAGGGGGGAAATTCTCAGAGAGGTAGGCCTGAACATTACTTTCCCATGCAAATAATTAAAAAGATGGTGAATTCGACATGTTGAGTGGGTAGGGAAAATGTGAATGCAAGTCTGTCTATGAATTCAAAAGTCATTTTCTTATTGCTTCCTGGAATTGTCTTCATGGTCTGCATGTGAGATTTTCTCTAGGGTCTTGAATTAAAATCCCTCCTGTAGAAAAATTGAGACACTGTCAAGGCTCACCGGTGAAAAATTGTGAATTTTATATGAATGTGTGCATAACGGAGACGTAGCTCTGTGCTCTGTGTAGAGAAATCCCGAAGTCCTCCCTATGTACGCGAGCAGGCAAGTTCAGAACAACAAAAACAAAGTTTTTTTACCATGCTAGGAAGGTTCATTAGAAAAGAACCTTCAGACTCCAAGAAATTACAGGAAACCCCTGAGGTGGTGGCCTTGTTTTCCCATGCATTGGAGAATGAAATGTTGTTGAGAATAAAACATCAAGGATTGGACATCAAACCTGAAATTATTGTGGTGACTCGGTTGATTCCTAAGGCCTATGGTACAACATGAAATCAATGAATTGAAAGAATTGGTGGAACACAACATTCAAGGATACTCCGGGTACCCTTTAGAACAGAAAAAGAGGTTCTACAGAAATGGGTTTCTCGATTTGATGCGTGGCCTTACTTGGAAAGATTTTCAGAGGATGTATTAAATGAAGTAACGACAGAGTTAACAGGTCAACTTGATCTGATCATTGGAAATTACAATGATGGAAATTTGGTTGCATCTCTGATTTCACATAGACAAGGAATCACTCAGTGCAACATAGCCCATGCTTTGGAGAAGACCAAATACCCATATGCAGACATATACTGAAAAAATATGAAGGAAAATACCATTTCTCTTGCCACTTTACTGCAGATCTAATTGCAATGAATCGTGCAGATTTTATTATCACTAGCACATATCAAGAGATTGCTGGAAGCAAGGATACTATTGGAAAGTATGAGAGCCACACTGCTTTCACCCTTCCTGGTATTTATCATGTGGTTCACGGAATTGATGTTTTTGATCCCAAATTCAACATTGTTTCTCCTAGAGCAGACATGTAGATTTATTTCCCTTATACAGAGAAGCAGCATCGTCTTACTGCTTTACATGGTCCAATTGAGGAACTCTTGTTCAATCCTGAATAGACAGCTAAACACATGTGTATTTTGAATGACCGTAAAAAGACCATTATCTTTTCTATGGCAAGACTCGATAGAGTGAAAAACATGTCAGGACTGGTTGAATGGTTTGCAAAGAACAAACACTTGAGGGATACTGTCCTCCACGTTCTGGGGAGGAAACAATATACAGAATTCCCATTCTGATCAGTGCACAAGCCAAAACAGAGCGTGAGGAAGCAAGATATTGAGGCAGAGAAGAAAACTAAGGGTAAGGAAGCTAAGCGAAAGAAAACCTAGGGCAAACCATCACAGGAAAAGCAAGAGGAAAAGTAAGAAAGAGAAAGAAGGAAGAAACAGAGAGAAAAAACAAGTTTAATCCCTGGTAATTGTTGCAGGTTGCAGGTACACAGTGTGGAAAGGGGGCTTCCCAACACAAGCAGAAGGGTCCCTACCAAGTTCCTATGCATCCTCACATCCATCCCCTCCATGAACACTCATTTTTTCAGGGTTCGGACACAATCTAATCATGGTTCAACCTTCTACAAGAAGCTACAGGACTTTCTACAGGAAGTTCTGTATTTCTACGAGAAACATCCTGTAGAGCCTTTGGGCAGGCTAGAATCGATTATGCAGAGGGATTTGAAGCTTGAAGTCTGTTGAGGAGGCATGCAATCACTCTTTTTTTTTCCATCCTCCATTGGTTTCATCTCCTTTCACCACCATTGCCACAATCTGATTGAATATACTTGCACAATCATACCAAAGCTGAGAATTCTCTAGGAAAAGGAGCAGGCAGTGGGAAGAAGCAGAGAGAAAAGCATGATTTCATGACCGAGAAGAGGACATCACTTCAGAATATTAGCATGACAGGGAGGCCACCAGGGCCATAAAATATGAGGAGATAGATTGGTTGCTCAAGGATGAGCAACACTTTCAGTAGGGGGGTGATGATGAGCCCCAAAAATGGATAATTATATGGGCTCATTCAACCTCCTAATCTGAATTAATCCACCATTCTCACTAGTTTATTGCATGTTTTTTATTATATTTATGCTAATAGAGTGAATTGGGTTAGTCATTATGCCAACAAGTCTAATGTGTGCTTTGTGTAGCCTTTTTGGTCAATTTGGAGACAAAATTGAAGGTTTTAATGAGCACTTGGCAGCCAAATTCATGGGAGAACAAGGGGGAGGATTTGTAGGAAGGTGTCCCCTTCATTTATGGGCCCTTACCTCGAATTATCCACCATCAGCTCGGAGTTCAAAGGCCACCAAATCAATTATCACAAAGGCAGCCAAGCAAGTCAAGTAGGACTACTGTTAACTACAAGTTTTGGACAGCCAAGTCCCTAAAGTTGAGGAGGACTATTGGGGTCCTCAATTTGTATAAATAAGAGGGCTTAGGGCTTCATTTCAGTTAGTCATTTTGTATTCATTTTGTAGTCATTTTGTAGTTCGATTTTTAGGCAGTAGATTAGCTTTGCTTTCAACACATTTTCAAGTTCTCCTTGTGGACATTTTTTGGAATGTAACATTTCTTTTGATCAATAAAGATGAATCCAGATTTGCACCAGCTCTAAATCTCTCTTAGGAGGCTGTAGCTCTTGGGTTTGGGCCCATCTCAAGCGCCCAGTATCTCCTTTGTTTACTTTCATGTATCTTTGCTGCATTCTTAAAATAAAATCTGCTATTTAGATTTAAATCTTGTTTTGTTATTTAGGTTGTTTTTGATGAGTAAAATAGCTTTTCATGCTCATATTTAGTTGATAGGTTGTTAACAGAAAAAGCTTCAAGAAAAGGGCCATCAAACATCTGTGGTTTCACCTCTCCCTCAGTGGGATCAGGAGCTGTGACTAGGATGACTTTGTTGCCCACAAAAACATTGATTTTGCTTTGCCATGCAATCACTAGTGTTTGATTTTCATGTGTAGAAGTTGGTTACAAGTTTAGAGTTTTGTTTTCTTAGTTGCATGAGATAAAATACATGGTTTCATTGCAGGTCACACTTCTGTTCATTCTCTTTACTGGCAGCTAGCATATTAGGTCAACATAACTAGGTCTTTGAATTTACAAGTCTTTGTTGGTTCAGATTGGAAAAACGACTTCTAGAGCACCTATACCACTTCTTCATCTGCTAATTCTCCATCAGCACCATCCACTCTACCCTCTACTTAGAATCCTTGCCTCACGTTTTCCATTTGCTCCCAAAACCCTATTTTTTGTGCAATCATTGGTCCAGCCTTCTTTGAGCCAAGTTAGCCTTCTACACCTTCTCACCACTCCATCCACCTGTCCCTGGGTCACTTCAGACCCCTATCCTACCTCCATATCCATTCATGCATCTTCGCTCACTCACCCATCCTCGAAAATCCAATTTTTAAACATCCTATAGAAATTTCTGAACATCCTGTAGAAATTCCTGAACATCCTGTAGAACCCCTGTAGACTTCCTGTAGAAGCTCACAAATGAGGTTTCTTGATAGCCAAACTTTGTGAAACTCTCAGGAAGGGTGTTAGGGACTCCTTAGACCCCCTTTGAACCTTCCCAACTTTTTCAAAGCATTTCTCCTCCTTGATCCACCTGTGCACAGTCAAAAATAGTAAGAGCACATGCATAATAATCCTACAAAGTCATTCAAAAATACAAAAAGATATTTTCTTCAGATTTGATTATAAAAGTAGCTTAGACACATGAATTTTACCTTCTGAAGTCAATGGCATCTCATTCAGTAGCTTGCATCTTCCTTCTTGCATCAGTAGGACTAGCTGGTAGAATTAGGGTTTGCTAGGGTCCGTGTTTCTTTTTGGCTTTCAGTTTCTTTTCGCAAATAGATTAGCTTCCTTTGAGATAGCTTTCATACATCAATTAAAAAGCTTCTTCTAATAGCTCATAGAAGTTGGCTTAAGCTCCTAGCAGACTTGTGCCAGCTGACCAAGTGACAGTTGCGGCAAGAGCTAGTACTTGTGCATACAACACCGTCGCTTCCAAGTTTGTTACGAACTACCGGGTTGATAAAAGTAAAGAAGGGAGTCCCAGGAGTTGCAACATTATTGTTGCAATATTGGGGCTCACCACCCCACAGTGAGGGATTTTTGCCATATGGCATCGAAGGCTGCCCCCATTGCAGATTACCTTGACCAAAGGGAGGATTCAAACAGTGAATACCTTGAAATTTTGCATGCATAGGTTGTTGATAGACAATGTATGGGTTAAAAGGCTATTGAGCCTGTTGACCTTGGACATATGGGTATGGGACCTATTACCTTGGAACATAGGGTTGTTGGGCCTATTGTCCCTAAACAAGAGGGTTTTGGACCTGCAATCCTTGGGCATAAGGTTGATACACTTGTTTCCCTTGGGCGTAGGGGTTTTGTACTTGGTGCCCTTCGCCGGTAGGATTATGAACATGTTGACCCTAGACAAGAGGATTCTGCACCTCTTGCTGCAGGATTTGACCTTGACCCTATCCCTGCAATGGTTGACCTTGCTGATATGTATACAAGGGTTGCTACTTCTCGTGTTGGTTCTATTGTTGCAAGGGTAGACCTTGTGGTCACAAAATTTTTCCCTGTGGCTACAGAGGTTGGCCCTACGAGGGTATGGGTTGAGAGGTATGCAGAGCATATTGTATCTATTGCTGTGCGGCATGTTGCAACTATTGAAAGAACTGACCTTGTGGTTGTTGCAGGTGACCTTGCTATGGGATAATCTACCCTTGTTGTTGTGCAGAAAGCCCTTGTTGTAATAAAGGTTGCCCTTGTAGTAACAAAGGCTGCCCTTGTTGGTGCAAAAGTTGTCCTTGTTGTTGCAAGGGTACTTAAATAGTGCCTGGGAAATTACCGAATTGAATTTGGCTATAGCCAGGCTGGATGTACTACCCAAGTTGGAGGGTGTAAGGTTGATTAACCAATCCTTAAGAACCATATGGAACGTAAGGATTTTGGTATTGGACTTGAGCCCCATAGGACTATTGATACTGAACATTGCTCGATCCAGACGGACCACCAAGATTTTGAACCTATTGGTACTGGACATTGCTTGATCTAGTAGGGTCAACAGGGTTGTAAATAATACTAGAAGAGGGCTGGTTTATACCAAGTATGTGAGTTTGTGAGTTGCTCACATTAGTGGCACTTGACAGCATAGAGACATTTAGGTTCTGTCCCCCAGGTGGTGGCACAATATGGCCACTAACTAATGGGACAGAAGAACTGGTAGAGACAATCTATGAAACTGTCGGTTGAGACTAACGCATAACTGGGTTCGATGATACAAGAGTGTTTGGGATGGTGGGTTGCACAGGGACTGAAGTAACAAATAGTTGGGAATTCGTATTCATGATGAATGGACCTAACATAGGCCTGATGCCTAATGCCCAAACAGAATTATGGTAGAGTGATGAGGCACTAGGTGTGCTTGAAACTAAATGGTAGAGTGATGAGGCACTAGGTGTGCTTGAAACTAAGTGTCACAAATACACATAGTCAAGTGGCAAACTGGATGGAATACCTTTTGAATAAGGGAAACCCTTGGGAGGGAAATGCAATTGAAATTCTTCCCCCTCAACAGTGTGTGGAGTAGAAACTTCAAACTCATCTGGAGAAGTGACTAGGGCATCGCCTTCGAGTTCGAACGTGTACTGGGGGATAGTTCCAAAGGAACACATAGTTGGTCATACGGGCTGTAAGGAGGCTACATTGATATCTCAACAACATCAAATAGAGGGTTCAGAGGATAGATAACCAGACCAAGTTGATTGTCAGTGGTCGGCCAGTACTGTGGAGTTCAAATGGGATTATCCGGAGATTTTGGGCCAAGATCAACAAATGACCTTGAATCAAAAGTAGGTGGAGGACGAGATGACAATGGTTGAACACTCAAAGCAATTGCAAGTTTAACATTTTGGTCCTCAAGTGACTCTGCTAACTCAGGAAATGGCTCCTCAGAAAATCTTTCAAAAGGAGGAGAGGAAGAGGAATTGGGTGAACTAGATGGTTTAGCCACGATGAGCTTGTCTTAGTCGATAGAACAAGTAACTTCAAGGCTTTTAAAAATTTCCTTCGAAGGGAACTCATGATTTGGTCAAAAATACTAACAGGATGTTTTGAATCATGGGTAATCAATTATTAAGACACATAAAAGACTAATGTTCTTTCATTCTTAAAGAGTCAAGAAAGAAACAAAGATGACTCTATCACTTTCGATTGGAAACGAGCTCGAAAGGACAAGTGCTCGAATGCTCTTTTAAGTTTAATGAGTCAAAAATATCAAATGACTTCTTTGGATGATCTAGGTGAATAGGATTACCAGGCAACCATGAACTGCAGAATACCGCCTGGCAAACTAAAAGTACGAGCAGGCAATCTTCTCGAATGTTGTGTTCGGTTTATCATTCTCACAAGGTGGCTGACTCAGCTTCATAAGGATAAAACGATTGCAGCCTAGTGGGGTCTCCTGTTATATACTCAATTATGGGAAGCACAAATCCATGCTAGTGTTGTCTAATGTCGAAGCTAACGACCGCTGCTAGGTTTACAGATGTCGAAACACGTCTCTAGCCTAGACCTTCTAGATATGACCGTTAATGTCAAATGCACCTTAGGTTAATTGAATTCATTTTAGAGTTGATCTTGAGTTAAGTTTCAGTTTTCAAGTCTTAACGATGCTACTCGAAAAACCTAAAATGAACCTAAATGGGACAAGACTCTTTCAATTCAATGAAATGCCTACACTAGAGATTGCAGAAACTACTCAATCAAATGCAAACAATCAAGCAACTGAAAATGAAATTATCTTTCACTACCTCACTTTTTCAAAAAAATAAACTAATGAAAAATGCATTCCAATTCCTAATTTCCTAATAAGCACTTATCTATCAATCCTTTCAAAATGAAAAAATTTCTCTTCCTTTTTCAAATGCTGATGCAATTCTAGTTTTTTAAGAGATGCAAATCATAATGATGCAACAAGCTAGAATTTCATATGTTCTCATGAAACAACGAAACAAACTTTTCGCATACAATATTTCAACGAAAAAAATTTCGAGACTATGAGCTCTTCAAGCAAATGCGAACATGCAAAGAGAAGTTCATTCAGATCAATGAAACACTAACTTTACTAAACACAAGACCGATAATGTAAACTATGTTGAAAAAGACATTCAAACTAGTAAACAAAACTTTTTCAAACTTGTGCAAAAAGAGGTCAAAGTTGTAAGAGGGACCAAAAGCAAATGCAAGGAGAAAACACACCCACAACCAAACTTGATGAGTCCACAAGCTGCTGAATGGGCAAAGAGATAGATGCCCTAGTGTCATTAGCCATTCAATGACTTGATCAACTAGACAGAAAGATGACAAGCCAACAAGCAAGCAAAACGAAATGGAAAGTAGCTTCCTAATCAGGGAGAAAACAACCAAACGACCTCCTGAGATAAAAAAAACGAGAGTAGAACACATTGGCCAAGATTGGGGACTAGCGTTAATCTTCACTTACAGAGATCGGTGTGACTGCCTAACTAACAATAAGCGCCAGATGCAAGTCGGCGTGACTGTTCCTTCGCAATTTGCGCTAGTCAGCGCGACTCTCAGTCGATTAAACGCGTTGTCTGAGGGAACTAAGGAAAGAAAAAATCAAAACAGGGACCAAATCTACTACTATGAATTTTAGACTTAGGCCAGTAAGCAGGAGAAAATAAACAGAACCAAAGGGAAAATGTGAAACTAGCAAAGTTCTCACAAAATCAGGAAATCCAAAACAAACAAAAGATGGGATCTTCCCAATGTAGTCACCAATTTGTGATGAAGTAAAATTATAAGTGTGGAAATGAACGAATTCCTCTAGACCGATAATGGGTCTAGCCACAAAAGATACATTCTATGGAAGATTTCCTTAGATTAGAATCAATCAAGAGGGCCTACCTCTTGGTCACTTATCCTACTTGATGATATCCTCGCTTTCTTGCTCCAGCAATATCTCACTTCTTTCTTCAAGCTCCTGAAACAAGTAGACAACAACAACACACAAACATAATAATAGTCAAATTGCAATTCAACCTACTTAATGAGTCAAGAAGCATCAAGACACGAATATGTAATATTGCAAAACATGTAGGAAATCAATCGATAGTTGCATATATTAATACCAAAGAGAGATTACAACCATTCGTCTTGACGTTGTGGTCTTCCTCTGACAAGACCAGGTTCCCACACACTTCTAGTAGAATTCCATGATGTCTTCAAACAACAATAGTTTAAAGGCTCTTCCCTCTAGACTTAACTCCAAACCAAACACACTTCTCCCTCACATAACTAGATGGATACAACTAGTAATAACTTGCTTTTCTAATCAAAATAGTATTCTCACACTCAGCCAACACTCTAACTAGCTTGTGCTTGCGAAGAAAGGAGGTTTATATAGGAAAATGGATGGGAGATGGATCCCCTTCTCATGGGATAAGGACTTATCCCTTGAGTTAGTTCCATCATTATAGGGGAAAGGAGCCCAAACTCTCATCCTTGACCCCATTCGGACAAACAATTTACCAGACTTCCATTACGGAGCTTCTAGAACTGGAAGCTTTGGCTCTAATTTAAAAAACTTTCCATAATAGGACCGACATGAATAGAACACAACTCAGTCACATCGATCAACATGGGGAATAGTGCTAATCTCTACACATTGGTGTGGGGGAGACAAAGGTCATTAGCGTTGACCTTGTAAACTGGGCAAAACAGAAGTTTTAGGGGAAATGGTGCAAAAGGGAAATGATCTACTCATGAAGAGGGACATAATGGGAGTTTCTTCATGAAGGAAAATCATGTGGGGTTCACTGTAGAGGTCCTCCAGGATCAAGGAATGGGGAGTACAGGGATAGTGACAAAATGTTGTGTAACACCTTTTTCCATAGAATTTTTATTTCTTCCAAGGAACTTACAACTTATCCTTCAAGATTTACTTCCCCTTCAACTTCTTCTTTAGAATATAAGTTTTCTCTTTAATCATTCTGGTTAGTATCTTGATCATTCATATATATGAACATGACTTATCCTATTTCATCATTAGACACACATTCATCACTTTCACTAGATGAGTTACCTTTCTCTTTGGAATAGAAACTCTTCCTTTATACCCTTTCGTTTTATGATTTTGAGATATGACTTTATCATTATAACTACTTTTTATCACCGCCATCATTTAATTTAGCATATGAACATTTAGATGCATAATTTCATATTATATCACACTTAAAGCATTTGAATGGAAGATTAACTTTGAATTTTCTAGTCCTTCTTTTCTTATTTCTCACAAATTGAACTTCTTCTTCATATAGTTTATAGTTTGAAACTTCATGGGCCTTTTGATTAATTGTCTTGTTTGTTTCTTTGAATGTTTTTCCCCATGAAACTTACTTCTCCTTCTCTATTCTCATTTCATATGTAGTGAATATTCCATGTAAATCATCCATACTTAGTTTTTTAAGGTTAGTTATCTCTTTAATTTCTGATACTTTTGGGTTGAATCTTGAGGGAAGAGATCTCTGTACTTTTCCCATAATTATTGATTCCTCAAATGGTTCACTAGGTCCTCTTATAGTATTAAAAATCTCATCTACACAAAAGAATTAAAGTTGTAAAAATTTCATCTTCATCCATATTCAAACTTTAAAAATTCCCTTATGAGTTTGAAGCTTTACTCTTTTCACTTTCTCATCTACTTCATATATACTCTGAAGCTTGTTTTGAATATGTTTTGTAGATTTCTAGTGCATCACCTTAACAAAATACTTACATGTTAGACCACAAGATGGTATTATTTACTTTTGCATTATTTGTGTATTTATATTTATCATATGGATCAATTGGAGGAGTTGCTAGAACCCAACAACCATTCTCAATAGATAGCTAAATATCAGTTCCTAGAGAGATAATATAGGTACTCATCCTCACCTTCTAGAAGGAATATTTTATGCCATCAAATAGTGTATCTTTGCTTGGGGAAGAACCCTCATGTATGTGCATGATCCCTTGTGATCTACCATGTGATTAAATTTTCTCTGAAGGAACCTAACTCTAATACTACTTGTTCGATTATGGTTACACTAAGAAGGAGGGTGAATTAGTATAATGGAAAAATATAATAATTAAGATAATTCAATCCTTTTAAACATCAATCATATAATAAATACATGATAACATGAGATATACATGGAAATAATTAAAGGGAGAAAACCACAAAGCTTATGTGTAATAATGTTTTCATAGGAACTTGTTGTAGCTACAACAACAACCCCAAAATTTTGGCTCTCTCAAAATTTAGAGACCCCCATACTTAATTGCCTATCATACTTACCCATGGTTTCCTAGGGTTTCATTCCTCCTTGACCTATCTAGGGTTTTTCCTAATGCATGGTTAACCAAACCCTAAAAACCTAAGCCTAGAGGCCTAAATCATAAATTCTCTCACTAAGTTGCAACTCGCAACTTCAAGTTGTAGGAGAATTCATACTACCTTTTAATGACATGATTTGCAACCTCCTTTACACTTCTTCACACTCCTAGTGGATAGTGACACTATAAAATTGTAAAGGAAACCACACTAGGCATTATAACCATGACTTGTGACCTCCTCTAGGAAAAGTCACATTTCAAATCTGTAGTGAATCCTCACTATGAGTTGAAATCATGATTTTCAGCCTCTCTAGGATCGTCACGCGCAATAAAATTAATGCACAATCACGACATGCGACCCCTCCACTGGATGCTAAACTTGTAACCTCCATGAGTTGTCACATGTGATGAAACTACCACACATCTTCTATGTGTGACCTCCTACCTAATCTTGTCACACAGGATAAAACTATCATGCATATAGTATGCATGACCTCCTTTGAATGTGTGCTCACCTTCTTAAAACTCATTCACTCCCATAGTAACCATATCATTCTACCCCCACAGTTTAGCAAGTGACTTCCCCCAATTGACAATGTCAAACGTGATCTTCAACTTGCTAAGTAACACATGCTCTCTTTCATCATTTTTTCTTGCTCCAAGTGACAAGTGTTTATACCTTTAATCTCCCAACCCTTGCACACTTAAACATTTCCATCCACCATTCCCTATCACATATAAGTTTAATTAATATGTTTTTTCCCTCAAATTATTTGCTTTAGTGTTCGGATACAGGCTTTATGGCCCCATACACCATAACTTGCATCCATACTATCTCTTACTTTTAATCCTTCTCTAAAATCCCTAGATGTGACATATATGTTTTCATATTCTTGCTCTGATGTATATATTTGGTAGCCATTATTGTCCACCCATGGTATGAAAATCAAATCCACCAATAGGAGTCCATGGCTAGTTTGCATTTGTTTCTAGTTTGGGTAGGCAAAAAGGAGGGATTTCCCTCAATTTGATCCATAATCCCCATGCCATTGCTTGGTTCATTTTATGTCAAAAAATGTCTTCATATCTAAAGTTACAGCTTGTTGGCACCTAATCATCAGGATTGGGTGAACAACGGTAATTGATGTAAATAAATAATAGAAAAGAAGAAGATTCACCAGGAGATGAAATGAACAGTCTCTCCCTCATGTATATAATAAAGACCAACCTAAATGAATATCATGAATTGTTTTGAGGAGTTACCTCCTAGTCTGACATGGTATCATAGCTAGCACCATTTTTGGCTTCCCTCTTTAATTTGTAACTCCTTCCTGCCTCTATTCTGCTTTTTTATAGACTATCATCTCCGTCAAATCTCTGTAAAATATTTGTAATACTGTCCCTATGTCCCAAATTTTTGCGCTACATCCTCTGTCTACCCTTAGTGCATTACAATTTTTTTTGAAATATGTGTGGCTTGAGCTCTAGTGTGATGCAATACAACGACTATGAATGCTAAGACCGTGAACCTTCTGCTTTCGTTTGAATCCTTTGTGTTGGAGCAATGTTGATTATGGTAGACTGAACTCGTTAAATACTATGCAGTTCTATGGAAGACCATGAATGTTGCATAACCATGGTGTGGTGAGTGTGGACTGAGACTTTGCTGCATAAGTGTGGTTTGATTTCTACTGTGCACATTGTCTTGAAGATGAAATGACTCTGCTACAGGTTACAGATGTTCAAATGTGAAAGGCTGTGGTAAACCTAACATAAAGCAGCGCAAGCGTGGTGAGCATGGACTGTGTGTTGGCTTCTTGTATATGCCGATTGACAAATTTTGGTAATGTGAACATGGATTTAAAGACTACAAATTCTGTTTTTCTCTACTCTCAACATTGATTGTTGTCGGAAACTCCTACTATGTTACATTGGAATTCTTGAAGGGATTCATTTGATCAATTGAATGTTGTGTCTATATTGTGTCAAATATTCTAGAGGATTGTATATGGTGAATGGTGAATGTTATTACGATGAATGATCTTGCAGTGTATGGTATTACATTTTTTACAGTGATACCTCTATCTCCATATATCATAATCAAGTTTCTTTTTAGGAGTAAAATTTTGCAGCAAAAGGTATTTTTTTCCCACAGTACATAGATTTTACAATGCATTCAATCATATCTATTGTGGGAGTACTTCTCACTGGCAAGGAGAACTATCCTGAGTGGTCCAGGAAAATAAAGCACACCCTCATTTTCAATGAGTTGTGGAAAGGAGTGTGTGTTGGAGACGAAGACAAAGAGCCAGAATAGCTACCTTAGACAAGGAGTTTTCCATTTGGGAAAATAAGAACAACAAAGCCTATGCATTAATTGCAGCATCTGTAAGTGAAGAGGTGAGTTGACATATTTCACCATTTTCAAATTCTTTCAAAGCCTTACAAAAGCTGAAGGAACTCTGTGTTTGAATTGGATATTCCTCTTATCACTTTTCTCAAGGAAATTTATCCTACTTACTCCAATTATCTTGAGTCATTGCAAGCAAATGGAAATCTCAAAGATATTACCTTTGACTCTCTTGTAAAAAAAATTGCTGAAAGAGAGAGAGCTTTTGGAAAGAAGACATCCCCTGAATCTTTTAAAGAGGTTGTGTGTCTTGCTCAAAGAGAAAAGAATCTTGCTCAAGATTCTTCCAAAGGAAGAGGTGGTCAAAGAGGAAGAGGAAGAAATTTCAAAGGCACGGGAGGCAGACACTCTCAAGGAAAAAAGTCAGATTTTCACTGCATACATTGCAAAAGAAATGGATCACATGATGCCTCCACATGCAAGTTACCTTGGGACAAAATTGAGTAGCAAAGAAACCAACCCAAAGGTAAAACTAATGACATAGACAAAGGTAAAG
Source organism: Pinus taeda (assembly GCA_000404065.3). Classification (NCBI taxonomy): domain Eukaryota; kingdom Viridiplantae; phylum Streptophyta; class Pinopsida; order Pinales; family Pinaceae; genus Pinus; species Pinus taeda. The sequence goes on from APFE030623346.1 coordinate 57,174, forward strand.
AACCTAAATCTGCTCAATATGTAGTATGCTTTGCAGAACAATCAAAACTCAAGCCATTAGGGCTTGGCACAATTAGGCTTAAATTGCCTGGTCTTCCAGACTTTCTTCTGCATCATGTTCTATATCTCCCACAACTGAAGAGAAACTTGTTGTCCTTGGTCCACATCCGCCAGTAAGGTCACTCCATTCATATGTTTGATGGAAAACTTGAGATGAGAAAAGCATCTGACCACTCACTTTTCATGAGGGGGATAGAAGAAGAAAGGCTTCTCAAGTTACAGGGTATCTCTACTCGTGCACATCATTTCTCATTCAATTCTCATTATGAAGAAGGTACACTTCCATCAATTTTATTATGGCATGCTAGATTTGGACATTTGAACTATGACAGCCTCCACTTGTTGAAGAAAAATGGTGTTACTGGTTTGCTTACAATTCCTAGGAAACTTAAGCAATGTGATATTTGCATTCTAGAACAGCATAGCAAACAATATTTTCATAATTCACATTCAAGAGCACATAGAAAACTTGAACTCATTCATTCAGATTTATGTGGTCCAATGCATGTTGCTTCTGCAAATGGAAATAAATATATCATGACATTTATTGATGACTACACTAGAATGTGTTGGGTTTATTTATTGAAGAACAAATTAGATGCTTTTCAAACATTCAAGAAATTTCATACATAGATTGAAAATGATGCACAATCTCATACTGGCTCTATTCACATTGATAATGGAAAAGAATACACTTCAAATGAATTTTAAAACTATCTTCACCAACATGGGATCAAACATCAAACAATTGTGCCTTATAATCCCCATTGACAGAATGGTGTAGGTGAAAGAATGAATAGGACAATCTTAAATATGGTACACTCCATGTTGTTCTTCAAGAATGTAAAAATAATCTTTTGGGTTGATGCAGTTCTATGTGTTGTATATATAAAGAATAGATGTCCATCTAATGCTATCAGAAACAAGACTCCCTCTGAAATGTGGTATGGGCACATTCCTTAGGTAAAGCATCTCAAGGTCTTTGGTTCCACCTATTATGCCTTGATACCAAAGGTACATAGAAAAAAACATGGTACAAGAAGTCGTAAGTGTATCTTCCTGGGGTATTCAAACACCTCCAAAGCATACTGTCTCTATGATGAAGTCAATAAAAAGTTTATTGTATCTAGAGATGTAATCATTCTTGAATCATCCAAAACTAACAATGTTGTTGAGCGGAAACTTGATCGCTTGGATAGATTTGCAAATGAAAAATCATTTAAAGAATTTGATAATCAGATTCCACATCTTGAAGGGGGGATTCCTATACTAGATCAACCTATGGAATCTTCTTTTGAAGCACTCTCTCCCTCGCATGAAACTCCAACAACAGATGATACTTTAAGTGATGTCATTGATAGAATTGGGAGACTCGATCTTGATTTAGACCCAACTCAATCAACGGAGCAGCCCGAACCATCTAAGAAAGGTCCCCCAAAGTGGTTAACAAAGACACTTGAAAGTGTTCATCCTGATGAGGTTGGAAAGACAGGAACTAGAAATTCAAACCAGCAAAATGGAGGTGATGTAGATGACTCTGATTCAGCTATTGATATGGATGTTTCTTATGATTGTGAATTCAATTTGTCTACAGATTTTAAACCAACTTCCTCAAAGAAGTTGCTTCTCATGATGAATGGAAATAAGAGATGCAAAAGGAGTATCATGCCCTAATAAAAAATGGTACTTGGAAGCTGGTTGATCCTCCATTAGGAACCAAACGAATTAGCTGCAAGTGGGTTTACAAGAACAAGAATAAAGCTGATGGCTCACTCGACTATTGGGTTGTGTTATATTCTTTCCACGATTAACCTACGTAGTGAACCAAGGGGTTAGAAAGGTGGCGGAGCCCCCCCTTCATTATGCCAATTAGCGGGGGTTTGAGACGGGCGAGTAGCCCCCCTCTACGGGGTCTGGGGCAGCACCCCAGAAATTTTTTTTTTGGACCCTATATTAGGTTGGGCGAACCTACCTATGGTTTTTAGTCCATGGTTTTGGACACGATGGTTTTTGGTCCATGGTATTGGATGCTTTGGCATGTATAAATATGTATTGTAACATTAAAAGGAATAATAAGAAAAATCAAAGCTAGTAGTCCCGGTTTGGGATCCAAGGGAAACATCTATGTATAATGTGTTTTATTGTGTTATGCTATCACAATTGTTTATTTTCTGTGTTTAAAATTTGTATGTAGGTTAAATATGTATAGGGTTAAAAACCTACATTTGGTATCAGAGTTGTTTTGGCTTCAAGGGGATGCCTTTGTTGCTGAGGGGTTTCACTCGGGCCTATGGTAGACCCTGTTCAGTGGGAGATCTGCAGGATTGATTCTAGTGGTGAAAGAAGATGGTGAGCAGTGGAAAGATAGAGATGAGAAATTTAATCATCAGAGTTTTGAGTTGTGGAAACTCAAGATGGAGGATCTGTTGGTGGATAAAGATCAGTGGATCGTGGTAGATCTGGGTACTAAACCAATGGGGGTGACCGATGAAGAATGGAAGAAATTGGATCAAAAGACAAAGAGCACAATACGATTGTGTGGCTCAGATTTAGTATTGTTGAATGTATTAGGGGAAGCTACGCCGAAGGCTTTGTGGGACAAGTTAGGGACTTTGTACCAATCTAAGTCTCTGGTGAATAAACTGTTCTTGCGGAAAAAGTTGTATAACCCGAGGATGAAAGATGGAGACTCGGTGATAGAGCATCTTAATGCGTTTAATACTGTGGTAAGTCAGTTATCATCTATTGGTATCAAAATTTCAGATGAAGATAAGTGTATTAATTTGTTGTGTTCTCTACCAGATTCGTGGGATAGTTTGGTTATTGCAATAGGTAGCAATGCAACTACCTTGCAGTTTGATGAAATAGTCTCATCCTTGCTAACGGAGGAGATGAGACAGAAAAATATGGAGAGCTAGAATGGTGATGCCTTGTCTATACGAGGATGGTCCAAGAACATAAACAAAAATATGTCATCGAGTGGGAGATCTAAATCTAGAGGGAGATCTCAATCTCCAAGAAAGCCTGTAAAGGTGGTGTGCTAGAAATGCAGAAAGGAAGGCATCTACAAAAGGGACTGTAAATCTAAAGCTCCTGATAAAGGACAGGGATCTGATGATGCTCCTTCTGCAGAGGCAAAAACCACCTCAGATGAAGGTGGGCATGTGTACTTGGCTTCTTCAAGTGGTTGATTGACTCAGGTGCATCCTTTCACTTCACTCCCCAAAGAGAGTGGCTCTGCGAGTATGAGAAATACGATGGTGGTGATGTCTTCTTAGGGGATGATAGGAAGGCTAGAATCATTGGTCACAGAAAAGTAAAGTTGAAGTTGCAAGGTGGAAGGGTTAGAACACTTCTAGGTGTTCTGCATATTCCTACATTAGCCAGAAATCTTATTTCTATAGGAAAGTTGGATGATGCAGGTATAAAAACAGTTTTCGAGAAGGATACCTACAAGATGGTTCGAGGAGCACTAGTATTGATGCAACGAGTTCGGACTGGAACTCTGTACAAGCTGCAAGGTAGCATTGATGTTGATGGATGCAACATTTTGTGGTTCATGAAAGTGGAGTAGAAAATCTAGTGGTCTTTGGAGAGAATACCATGTTGTGGCATCAAAGGCTTGGACATACTGGAGAGAAGAGCCTTCAAATACTTCATGGTAAAGGTATGGTAGAAGGTATGAGTAATAGCTCTATGGATTTTGATTTCTATGAAAATTGTGTATATTTGAAGCATAATTGGGTGAGTTTCCCCTCTGGTCGTAAGAAGGCGAAACATATATTAGAGCTTGTGCACAGTGATGTGTTTGGAGCTGTGAAGGTTCCATCACTGGGTAAGTCAGTGTACTATGTATCAATTATAGATGACTTCTCGTGGAATACATGGATATATTTCCTTAAGAAGAAATCTTAAGTCTTTGATAGGTTTAAAGAATTTAAGGCTCTGGTGGAAAACCAGATAGAGAATAATATAAAGGTGTTGAGGACAGATAACGATGGATATTTTTGCGGTAAGGAATTTCAAGAATTTTATAAGAAGTGTTGTATAGCACGGCAGAAGACTACTCCATATACACCTCAGCAAAATGGAGTTGGAGAAAGAATGAACAAGACGTTGATGGAAAGGTCAAGAAGCATGCTCAGTGGTGTTGGGTTAGGACAAGAATTCTAAGCAAAGGCAATGGAGACAGCATGTTACCTGGTCAACAGATCACCTTAATCAGCATTGGAGGATAATACTCCACAAGAGGTATGGACTGGTAAGAAACCCTCTCTTTTACATCTAAGGGTATTTGGATGTGATGCATATGTACATGTTCCAAAGGAGAAATGAACCAAGTTGGATATTAAAGCTGAAAGTGCATCTTTATTGGGTATAAGGATGGTTTAAAGGGTTATAAGATTTGGAACCCAGTAACAAGGAAAGTTGTGTACAGCCAAGATGTGGTGTTTAGAGAGGTGAAATATGTTATTAAACATGAAGTCCAACCAAAGGAACCTAAGAAGATAGAGTTTGAGCTAAAGGAGGAAGAATCAGACTCTACAGTAGAGGAGGAACCAGAAGACGAAGAGCCACAAAATCCAGGTGTAAGAAGATTAGTTTGAGAAAGAAGGCAGCAGAAAGGTATAGTCCATCTACTTTTTGTTCAAATTTTTCTTTATCTATTACTGATGATGATCCCAGAACTATGAAGGAAGCAATAGATCCAGAGGATGGAAAACTCTGGAAAGAGGCCATGGTTGATGAAATGGAATCTTTGCACAAAAATGAGGCTTGGGATCTAGTGGAGTTGCCAGCTGGAAGGAAACCCATTCACAGAAAATGGGTGTTCAAGAAGAAGACAAATGCAGAAGGAAAGGTGGAGAAATACAAAGCTCGGTTGGTAGAAAAAGGTTATTCCCAGGTGCCGAGAATTGATTTTGGTGATATTTTTTCTACTGTTGCCAAGGTAACTTCTATTAGGTTACTTTTATATGTTGCTGCTACTTTTGATTTTGAGGTAGAACAAATGGATGTGAAGACAACATTTCTTCACAGGGATTTGGAAGAGGAGATCTACATGAAGAAACATGAAGGCTTTGTGGTGAACGGTAAGAAAGAAATGGTATGCAAGTTAAAGAAGTCTTTGTATGGGTTAAAACAGTCACCAAGGTAGTGGTATCAGAAATTTGATACATTTATACGGGGCCTTGGCTTCACCAGAAGCGAAGAAGATCATTGTGTGTATTTTAAATTAATTGGTGATTGTGTTATTTATCTGATCTTGTATGTGGATGATATGTTGCTGGTTGGAAATGACAAAGAAATTATTCAGGATTTGAAGACCCAATTGTCCTCCAAATTTGACATGAAAGTTCTTGGTGCTGCAAACTATATTTTGGGCATGGAAATTAAAAGAGATCGGGCAAAGAGGAAGCTTTGGTTAAACCAGAGGAGGTATGTTGAGACAATACTGCAGAGGTTTAATATGCAGGATAGTAAACTGATGAAGGTTCCTATTCTTGTAGGTGTAAAGTTATCTATTGAACAATGTCCCAAGACACAAGAAGAGGAAGAGGATATGTCCCGTGTTCCATATGCAAGTGCGGTCGGTAGCCTGATGTATGCAATGGTTTGTGCTAGACTAGACATTGCACATGTAGTAGGAGTATTGAGCAGGTTTATGTCAAAAACAGGGAAAGAGCATTGGATAGCAGTGAAGCGGGTTTTTAGGTATTTGCGTGGCACTAGTGATTATGGTTTGTGCTACCGAGGAATACCAGGATTGGACAGAGTTTTGGATATCCATGGCTTTGTTGATGTAGACTGGGCTGGAGATATGGATCGGAGAAGATCTACAAGTGGCTATGTGTTTAACCTATTTGGAGGTGCAGTCAGTTGGATGAGTAAGAAACAATATGTAGTGGCACTATCAACTACAGAGGCAGAATACATGGTAGCCACTCAAGCAAGCAAGGCAGCAATTTTGTTGCAGAGATTGTGTTCAAGTATGGGGTTAGTACAGGGAGTTTTAAGGATAGACTATGATAGCCAAAGTGCAATTTTCTTGGCATAGAACCCTGCTTATCATTCAAAGACAAAGCACATTGATGTTCAGTATCACTTTGTGAGGGATATGGTAGAAGACAAAAAGGTGTTATTGGTGAAGGTGGACACTTTGAAGAATACTACAAATGCATTGACAAAATCTGTGAGCTCTGATAAGTTCTCTTGGTGTAGAGAAACAATGGGCGTTTCAAGGCTGGAAAAATGACTAAGCTCTCCTGTGGCCCCCTGTGGAAAGGAAACAACAAGTGGGATAATGTTGGGTTGTGTTATATTCTTTCCATGACTAACCTATATTTTTTGGACCCTATATTAGGTTGGGCGAGCCTACCTATGGTTTCCGGTCCATGGTTTTGGACATGATGGTTTTTGGTCCATGGTATTGGATGCTTCGACATGTATACATATGTATTGTAACATTGAAAGGAATATAATGAAAAATCAAGCTGGTAGTCTCGGTTTTGGGATCCAGTGGAAATCTCTGTGTATATTTGTTTTATGTGTTATGCTTTCACATTATTTATTTTCTATGTTTAAGAATTCGTATGCAGATAATTTTTGTATGGGGTTAAAACCTACATTGACAAGCACAAAGCCAAGCTTGTGGAAAAATGTTTTGCACAGAAGGAAGGGGTCAATTATGAGGAGACTTTTTCCCCCACAACAAAATGGGCTACCATCCAGACACTCTTTGCCCTAGTAGCTCAGAACCATTGTAAAGTCCATCAAATGGATGTAAAAATTACTTTCTTGAATGGATATCTAAAAGAGAATGTTTTTGTGTCCTAGCCTGAATGATTTTTTGTGAAAGGACATGAACATAAAGTATGCAAACTTGTGAAATTCTTGTATGTCCTCAAACAAGCACCGCGAGCCTGGTATGAAAAACTAACTGAGAATCTTCTTAAACTCAATTTCAAAAATTATGATCTTGATGATGCAATTTTGTTTGTCAAGAAGGTAGGAAAAACAGTTGTATATCTTGTGGTATATGTAGATGGTCTTTTGATGACAAGGAACAATGAAAGCTACATTGCATCCATAAAGAATGAATCGAGGAAAGGTTTTGAAATGACTGATTTGGGCTATGTTCATTACTATCTTGGTGTTGAAGTAACTCAACATCTGAAGTCCATATTCCTTTCTCAAAAGAAGTACATTGGAGATCTATTAAACAGGTTTGGCATGACAGAATGCAATCCTCTTACTACTCCAATGGAACAAAACCTAAAGCTCACATCCATTGAAGGAAAAGAATTTAAGGATGCAACAAAGTATAGACATCTTGTAGGAAGTCTCAACTACCTAACTACTACCAGACCAGACATTTTGTTTGCTGTTGGAATCCTCTCTAGGTTTATGCAAAAGCCTTGTGAGGGACATTGGTTTGCTGCAAAAAGAGTTCTAAGGTAGTTGAAGGGAACTCAAGACTTTGGAATCAAGTATACATAGGTGGGTGACTCCAGCTTGATTGGATACTCTGATGCAGACTTTGATCGAGACAAAGAAACTGGGGTATCTACTTCAGGTTATGTTATGAGTCTTGGATCATGAGCTATCTCCTGGAGATCACGCAAAAAATCAGTTCCAACATTTTCCACAACAAAGGCAGAATATGTGGTAGCAGCTGAGGCAACAAAAGAAATTGTGTGGCTCAGGAAAATTCTTGAATATTTGCAGGTAAAACAAGTACAATCAACTCCACTCATGACTAACAATACCTCGGAAATAAAGTTGGCTAAGAACCCAAAGTTCCATGATCAAACGAAGCACATCAATACTAAATATCATGTAATTCAACATCATGTTGAGGCCAAAACAATCCATCTCCGCCATTGTTCCACTAATGAGAAAATTGCAGACATCTTCACTAAAGCGCTTCGAAAAGAAAAACTTGAAAGATTCAGAATGATACTTGGACTCACCAACATCCCTTTAGATTAAGGGGGGGAATGTTGACACCTAATCATCAGGATTGGGTGAACAACTATAACTGATGTAAATAAATAATAGAAAAGATGAAGAGTCACTAGGAGATGAAATGAATAGTATCTCCCTCGTGTATATAATAAAGACCAACCTGAATGAATATCATGAATTATTTTGAGGAGTTACCTCCTGGTCTGACGCAACCTACACTATATCGACAACCACATAAATACCCATCATTTGGCCTTAAGCATTTTGGGATTTGAAATCCCAACCCAAGGTTGATACCTTCGAATTTCCCATCACTTCTCTAGTTTTCACTTAGCTACAGTTGTGAATCCTAACCTATGCAAGGTCACAATTCACCCACTAACTCTTCCATGTAACCTTACAACTTTCAATAGGGGTTAAGGATGCGACCTCACTATGTTGGTTTTATAAGGTCATTGATCGCATTATTTTTACTAATGTTAAATGCTACTTACACTCCAAATCAAGACTTCGACCTGCCAAGTAAACTTAAATTGTGACTTGGCCTTACTAGTCTCCTTGAGGTCGGAAACCACACCTTCAGTCGACAATAATATGAACATGAAATGAAACATTTATGGTCAATAAAAAATGTGACCCATACTATAGATAAATGATCATGACTTGTCCTATTCCTAAAAACTATGTCTTGTCCTATAAATTGGAGTTGCAACCTAAACCAAACCTTTCTTGTTGCCAACACCAAATTTCCTATACCATTGCTCCTTGAAGCCTCACAGTGAAACTCTAATATTATCATAATAGATTATCATTGTTTGAGCTAACATCTATGTCATTAATTAACATTTTTTAAATGTCAGGTTCCACAGACAAATATTGCATTAGTATCCCATCTTCTTCTAGAGAGACGGTGCCACTAATAATCAAAATATCTAGTCGGAGTTCTAGTAGAATTCAAAGTAGTATTAAGGAATCGTGGAATGTCCCCCAGAGATATCCATCTATAGTGATACTTCTTGTCAACTTGAAAAGGAAACAAAACTCATTTGGTGGGACATCTAATCAAAATTTGCAATGAAGGACATTCCACTAGATCAGGATTATTTTTAGGTATATATCATTGTTAAGAAATATTGTTTGCATGAAGTGTTAGCACACCCACTAATATTCCCATGTTCTGAAATGATAGAATTGATCTTGTAACACATAAATGAAGATCACTGGGAAATAAGGGGACATAATGGAGAGCTTATATCATCCTTAACCACTGTTGATATTGCAAATTACCATAATTTTCCTGAGTGTGAAGAAGCCTTAAAAAGTAAATGGTTATCTTGTTTTAATGGACCTGCCAAGGACATATTGAAATCATGGTGGAAAGAGCCAACAAAGTTTAGGCTCAAGGTAAATGGATTCTATAAAAATAATGTCTTAGAAAGGCATACTAACTAATGGTTTCCATGACAAATTGACTGTATGGGATGGAAAACATTGACACCTTCCTAGGAACATGGGTCCCTCTCATGCATAAAGTTTCCATGAAGGAAACAATATTCAACTGGGAAATAATTCTTTCATCTACTCTCAAGTCAAATATCCAAGCAACCAAGAACCCAACAAATGTAAAAAATCAGAGTTCTATATGGCTTCCTATCTCTTGGATGCAGTATATTCTAAATGTTATTTCAAAATATTGGGTTTGAAATGGACTCGAGAAGAGAAGGAACATGTGCATATTCACTACAAAAGCTTTTGGAGAAAAATTTATCATGGTATGCATGAAATAATTGTAGAATCATTCATTGTTGATTTGTATAGCACACTCTTTGGATAAGACCCTCGATGCATGTCAGAAAGAGCCAAGAAATCCCTCCATGATATTTTAGATTGTTTCCCAATTAGAGAAGCAACTTAAGTCATAGTTTTTGACACTTACAAAACTCCTCATACTCTCCCTACGATGGTGAAAGACAAGGTGATTTTACAGGAGGTTGCTTACCAATTAACCATAGGATTTTCTAAGACCTTAGTCAAAGGTAAGAAGAGACCGTGGCATGTTTTCCCTTTGAACATTGACGAATATACTATCCAAAATTTTAAGGAAGCAAAACTGGAAGACAAATATTTGAATCCCTTTCATTTCATTGAGTTGAGGTTCCAAATACATGGCCTAAGGGGGCTTACATTGACATATTGCAACTCAATTGGATTTAAATGGGCTTATTCTCACCCTACTGACAATGAAAAAGAAAAGATAAAAAAAATTATAATGATTCCATAATAGTAGGATCGAATTTTCAACAAGAAAAGGAGGGAAAACAGTCAGATAATGATACCTACGAAAGCATGATTTTTGAAGCTATAGAAACCATTCTTAAGAGAAATAAGGGGAAGGGAACCAATAAATAAAATCAAAAGAAACAAAATTCCAATCAAGAAGAAGAGGAGTAAAGGAAATAAGAAGAAGAGACTCGACAAAAATAGGATTTAGAACTGAGAAATATGAAAGAGTAGGAGTAAAACCTAAGGAAGCAGGAAGAGGAGATGAAGAGAAAAGAAGAAACAAAGAAAAATAAAGAGGAGGAAATGAAAAATAATATGGAGGAGGAATAAATAAAGAGGAAAATATAATAAGGAGAAAGAAGGAAAGAAGAAGAAGAAAGGAAATGGGAAGAGGAAGAGGAATCCAAACAACAACAAGAAGCCACAGCCAAATAAATTAAGTAGGATCTACTGAGAGAACAATAGGACAAAGAAGCAAGTGAGCTTTGGTCAAAGGTTTTAGAGATGCATTTGGAATTTCCCACCTTGAATATTCTTCCATCCACCCCATTACTGGTGGACATTTCCTACTACAGGATTTTGGCATTCCATAGGAGGAAGAGGAAGAAGTATTCGACATCTCTAGGCTCACTTTCAATTAGGTACAGTGTAAAATCATGCAATAAAGGCATAAGTTTTATGCTAAGAGCCCATCGAATACTATATCAGTTGTTACAGAAAGGGAAATTGTCATGAATACTACTATGAACCCTAAGATGATAGCAACTTCTAGGATTTGTTTTGTAAAAACTACATTTAAGTTGAATATAAATATGTTGAACAAAGAAAATGTAGACTTTAAGACAAATTTATTGGCCTCCAAGAAAAAGTTTGTACAATTATAGGGTGAGAACCAAGATTTTCTTGCTTCCCACTCCCAAAGAAAGGATTTACATGCATCTATTCTTAATGAAGTACAAATACTAGAGGAGGTGATGGACTTGGTTTATGATGAGATGATGACTTTGCATCAAGTCATGGCTCCATTACCAAACATGCACAAAGAGTCAAAAGAAAGGGGAATGTTATTTAAAGTAGATACTATAGAAGTTTGACACACACATGAATGGTCTAATTAGTATCCTAATGCCCCTGAGGAACTTCTAAGGAAAGACTAGATTACAACATAAAATGATAAGGTTGTTGTCCATGTAAAGATGTAGTCACATGAAAAATCGGCCAAGGATCTAGACAAGGTAATGGCATCATACAAGCACTTACATGGCCTATTGGAATCTCTTGTTGAGCTGCACAAGGTCCCTTCCATTGGTACATTGGGAGAAACAAGAATGAAAGAGGAAGATAAACAAGAGATTTAGGCATTCTTAAATCCCAACAAACAAGCTACTATAAGGGATGACTTGGAAGTTATGAAGGAGGTGATTATTCAGTATTTAGTTGAGCCTATAAGTCTATGCGCAAGCTTATGACTCTATCAAATAAGTTACAAGTCAAGAAACCCACCTTAGTACCAAAAGCACTAGAGTTCCTACAGAAGCATGGGGATGAGTTGCAACACAATATTATGACTCTTGTCAGAAAATACATAATATAGCAGACCTATTTGGTTTGAGAGTTACAAATAAATGTTCCAGATATCTCTATTACTATATCAGTTGATTGAAAATGTTTATTTCCTTTAATATTTGATATAATTTGTATTTTATCAAAAGTAGATTAGAAAGGTCATTTGGGATAAGAAAGGTCATAGGGAAGTTGAAGAAACATAAGGGTAGATGAAAGGTCATAAAAGGTGAAAGGTCACTTTATCTTCTATAAATAATCCCTCGTGATGAGATGTAAAGCAACTTTTGGTTTTGGACTCAACTTGTGCATATTGCTTGAGAACTAATAGACCTTTTGTGAATACAAGTAGTGACTCTACACTTTCATTAATAGATTTGATGAGCATGTCATGTGGCAATGTGATGGATATTAGCTTAATGTTTGAAGCTCTTTGAGCCTAAGTATGCAATGATTGTCATGTGTCATCAATCATTATGAGATTCCTCCTAGGGTGATCAAATGGTATATGTTGTGCTTACCTTATGTTTTATGTCAATGAACTATTTTATTGTTTTGAGCATATATTATGTGTAGGATTGTACACTTTCTTATGTTTTCATGATATTGTTGGTTATGAACTTGTTTATGATCAATGAATTAATATTTATTGTATGCATGAGTTTTATTTGAACTTTTTCTAGCACTGCTTCTCTTGAGATTCATGTCATGATACTTGGTCATTCTTATATTCATATCATTCCACGTGTTCAATTTCCATAAGTTGCTTACTTGCATTTTTTGAAGTTTTATTTGTTCTGTAAAGTCTTTTGTTTATTTTTTCCAAAGTAAATCTTTAACAATATGGTGGAAATCGATCCCACATACCAAATGGGACTCCCATACCAAACAGTGTAGATTCTATTTGGGATTCTACACTGGGGATATCTCCTTTCTGTTGGCGGTATAATTCGACCCATCGACATATTTTTGGTGCTAGAAGGAGGGACCTTATTGCATAAATGATGCAAATCCTTTTTCTCTCCCTAAGCCTTCTCAATAAGCTAGTAACCAACCTCTCTCCCTTACACCTCCCCCCTACTTGTGAAATCCCTACAATCAATTCTCCTACTCATAGTCCTGAACCAGCGTATGAAGTTACCTATGACCAGTTGAGAGCCCTACGACCTATTACTCGTAAATTTTTCAATATTATCGTACTTCTTCCTACTACAAGTTCCCTACCTCATAAGTGTGTGACTCAACCTGCACAAACCACTCATCAAGAGGTCTTAATGAGTTCAGTTGAAGAACTATTTAATGTAGATTTGGATGATTTTACGAACATTGTTAAAAGATGCTCAATAGAAGGCCTATAAATTCTAGCTGGTTCGGAAGATGAAAACCTCAAGGGAGAGAATTTAGAAGGTGGAAATTGACAACATCATGAGAACATTGAAAGAACTCAAGGTGAGGGGAATATGAGAAATGAGGAAAATATAAAGAACGATAGGAATCCTCCCGATGGTAGTGAAGGCTTAGACTCTTATTCAGAAAATGATGAAGAAGAAAACAACAATATGGATAGAAATCAACTACGACCTCTGGCTTGGATGACACAATCTACTCTAGACACCTGAGTTTTGTTTCATGACATGCCTCATCATCCAAGAAAACATCTTCCTATTTATGACCTAGAGAAAGGGACTACCGTGGATGACCACCTCAAAAACTTCCATTTATCATTACAGATTATGAGGGTGCATCATCATGATGTTGCATGTAGTTTTTTCCTACACACCTTGGAAAAAAGGTTGCTACATGGTATCATTCCCTACCCATAGTGTCTATTCGGAATTGGGATGAGTTTCAAAAGGCCTTTCTCAAAATTTTCTCCAAAGAGAAGACAACAACCATGCTAGTTTCAGAGCTGAGTTCTATTAAAATGGAAAAGAAAGAAAATGTCAAAGAATTTAATCAGTTATTTACTACAATCTTAAACAAGTTCCCAGATGATGTTCCTCCCCATTAATCCATCACTGTTGATTACTATACTAAGGTGTTTCCACGTGATATCACTATGTTCATGAAGCAAGAATCAAAAACTACACTGGTGGAGAACTTTGTAGAGGCTCTTGCGGTTAAGAAGGATTTGATTTCCATAGGAGTGCTAGAGCACAAAGCATGTGATGATTCAATGTTTTCCAGTAAGAAATCTGAAGCCTCATCTAGTAAATCTACTAATAAATATTCCTTTTATTTTGAGGCTCTCGAAAAATCTTTAAAGCAGCTAACAAATGAAGTGTCTGATTTGAAGAGGAAGAAAAGTGAAAGCTCTTCTAGCAGTAAACCATTCAAGCAGTTCTTCAATAAAAGAAGTAATCCATCAGCAAAATCAACCCAAAGCTCCAACATCAATCTTAATGTTCAGGAACTAGGTATGGATAATTACTACACCTTTCACCAAGCAGCTCACTCATATAAGACATGCCTGCATTGGGTACACAATATGACCATTATAGTGAATAAATTGCTTGATGATCAGGCAATTGAAGGTGAAGGTGAGAAAGTGGAGGATGACGAAGAAGAGGCCTCACCTCTTGAAGAAAACACTGGCTCATCTGTCATTACCTTTTAATTTGTTAGATATGGTGAAGTTATGTATATTCAAGAAGCCCCGACTAGGGAAACTCCTCCCCCTAAACATTCAAAGACTTATAGTTTGAGGATTAAAGGAAATGTAGTTGAACCCACCTTAGAATAAAATAAGAAGGTGATGTTAAGAAGGATTTTTTCCCTGAGAAACCTTTCCCAACCTTCAAATTCAAAATCTTCAACCAGACAACCCTTGAATAATACATTAGCAAGAACTAAAATTAATTCTATTGCTCCTAAAGTTGTTGCCAAGTCATCTAAGCCAACCACCTCTATTAAACCATCTAAGGGGGGATAATATCTTCTTATATTGGATACAACATTATTGAATATATGAAGAAGACCCAGGAAAATATATCACTTTATGGGTTGGCCAAGTTTTCTGGGCAAAGGGACTCAACTTGTGCATAGTGTTTGAGAGCTAATAGATATTTTGTGAATACAAGTAGTGACTATACACTTCCACTAATATATTTGACAAGAATTTCATGTGGCAATGGTATTTTTATTTTAGCTTAATGTTTTAAGGTCTTTGAACCTAAGTGTTCAATGCCTTTCATGTGTCATCAATAATTGTGAGATTCCTCCTCGGTTGATCAATTGGTATATGGCATGCTTACCTCATCTTTATGTCATTGAACTACTTTACTACTGGCTACATGGGGCTTGACCCAGGTTCAGAAGTGATTTAGCCAAGCAAATCTCGGTACTACTAGCCTTTTCAACAACAATCCGTGGAGCGCAGACTGAGGTCTCACCGGAAGTAGTATGGGAGGGTGATGGAACCAATTTTTCGCACCCTGGGGATGTTTGATATGTGGAAATAGGGATGTGATTCAACCTTCGCGCTTACTAGGTTGCGTGCACCAGTGAGCTTCTTGCGTCCTATGGTACTGCCTTCGTGCAACTCTAACCACAGTGCGACTAGTGTTAATTACCCAAGTCTTCCTTAATTAGGTTTTGTTCACTAATTACTTAGAAGGTTTTTATACATAAGCATTCATACAAGTGCGTGCATATAAATGAACAGATGCCATTAACACATAACATCAAAATATAGATCTACAAAATAGATGCACAATATGCCAAATCAACTTAGCTTTATTAATAATCCCTTTCAAGTTCAATTCAATACAGACCTGACTCCGCTCTGCGCACTCAGCTGCAAAGCCTCTACCTACTACTACAACCCAATACACTTCAGTTACACTTCTATCCTCTAACCATGCCTTCGCATCTATCTATTACTTGCCAAAAACTATCTTTACACTTAGAGCGTCGCTCTATTTATACAATCCCATGGTCTGCAAACCATGGGTAGGCCGACACAACTTTACATTAAATTACACTAATTTAGGGTGGAAAACCCTATGACTTATCCTAGACTCTCATGCTTCGCGCCCGCATTTCATGGAGTCTTTACATTACATTAACCAAAACCTGGGCTTTAAGCCCCAAAACATGCTAGGGAGGGATCCGCTACCCAACAGGCCCCCAACACAATCATCGTGACTCGTCCCAAGTCAC
Organism: Pinus taeda; assembly: GCA_000404065.3. NCBI lineage: Eukaryota > Viridiplantae > Streptophyta > Pinopsida > Pinales > Pinaceae > Pinus > Pinus taeda. Next base: position 73,208 of record APFE030623346.1, read on the forward strand.
TCTGCTGGTGTGGCGGTCTTTGTACGAAGTCCATCCAACTATGCCTGTGCAACGTGAAGGTCCGTAATGCACTGTTTTATCGTCAACTGGATCTGCTCCATTTCTTCTTCTGAATCATCTGCGTCTGACACGATTCACTTCTTTGTTGCTGGCTTCTAGTACCTATGTTTATAGTTCTGCACCCTTGTCTGGATGCTTGGGTCACGAAGACTATGCTTTTTTGGTTAGTCAGACAGCTGGTCCACCCATGTAGGGCTTTAGGTGACTGCCATTTACTTTTCCTAGGAAGGGTTCTCTATTAGGTTTGACTAGCTGGATTGCGCCTCCATATGTGACCTCTTTTACTACATATGGTCCCAACTAATGCATTCTGAATTTTCCAGGAAATTTTTCGATTTTTCTATCATATAGTAGCACTAAGTCATTTACTTTGAAGGTGCACCACTTGATATGGTGGTTGTGCCAGGCTTTCTCACACTACTTTTGTACCTGCTGGGAAATCCGGCTAGAAATCGTTCTTCCTTGAGTTCTTATAATTGCGCAAGCCTTTCTTCCAGAGCTTCACGGTCCAAGATGCCTGTGATCTCTGCTATTCATAGACTAGGTACGATATATTCCATCGGCATGACTACTTTTGTACCATAGACCAACTAGAATGGTGTATGTCCTGTCAATTTCTTACATGTTGTCCTATGCGCCCATAACACAACGGGTATGCATAGGTCCCAGTCATTTCACTGCGCGTTACATATTTTGGTCAATGCAGTCTCCAATATTTTATTGAATGCTCCTACTGTTCCATTAGCCTGTGGGTGGTATGGTGTACTTTTATGGTGATAAGCCTGGAACTCTTCTGTGAGCATGCTAATGGTTTCATTCAATAAATGTGTTCCATGATCGTTCATTAAGATTTTCGGGCAGCCAAATCGTGTCAACACGTTTTTGAACAAAAACTTTGCAGTCGTGGCAGTCGTGCAATCCTTGACTGGTTGTGCTTCCAACCATCTTTTCAGGTACTCCGTCACAGTGATGATGTAGCATGCACCTATTTTCCTTGAGGTTTGATTAGGCCTACAAAGTTGATTGCCCATTTCTCAAATGGTTGCAGTGTCATTTGGGGATTTAATGGCATCTTGTCCCTTCGTGATGGTTTTCACATCCTTAGACATATATCATAGGCCTTACAATGCGCTTTCGAATCCTGGTGTAGGGTCGGCCACCATAGCCCTGCATGAAGAATCTTTTGTGTGGTTGCGCATCTTACATAGTGTCCTCCTACAGTACCCCCATGTGCTTCCACGAGGATCAGATCCCTTTCAAATTCAAGTGTGTATCTTCAAATATCTCATCATTGCCCATCTTGTAAAGGTGTCTTGCGATGACCAAAAATTCTGCCACGCATACCACCAATTCCTTCTTTTGTTGGATTGAGTACTCCTTTGGTGTAGTCCCCATTGTTAGAAAATGGATTGTATCCTCGAAGTGTCCATCCGTGACGCATATTGCGAAGAGCTATGCATCAGGTAATCCCTCCTCCAAATTTGTTGGTTCCTCGCCCGTCTCAATTCGTGACAAGTGGTCTAGTCCTGCATTTAAGCATCATGGCTTAACTATGACCTCAAAATCATATTATTGAAATAGTAAAAGCCATCTGCATATGTGCCCCCCCAACACAGGCTTGTTCACCAAGCATTTCAACGTAGAATGGTTGGTATACATCTTGAAATGTCCTCCAAGTAAATAGTGTCAGTAATTCTAGAGTGCGTACACCATTTCCAACCCCTCACATTCAGTGCTAGAGTTATTCTTTTCTGCTTTGGACAATCTTCGACTCGCAAATGCAATCAAGTGATCCACACCCTCCATGTCCTCCTGCGTCAGTACGGCTCCCAGCGTGACACACGATGCATCAACATGTACATGAAATTCCACGTCCCATTTCAGGAAGACCAAAATTGGTGTAGAGGCTAGCTTCCCCTTTAGGAAATCCAAACTCTTCATGCAATCATCATTCCAGTAGTATGTCACATATTTTTTCAATAGCTTTTCCATCAGTGTGGTTATTTTAGCATAACTCTTAATAAACTTCCTATAGTAGCCAATGTGCCCCAAAGTAGCGCGTAATTGTTTGACACTGTGCAGTGCTTCCAAATTCAAAATAACAATAATCTTCGCAGGGTCCACCATCAAGCCTTGTTTGTAGACCACATCGCTTAGCAGGTTTCCAAAGGGAATGAGGAAGGTGAACTTTTTAAGGTTCAATACAATCTGGTGTCAGTGGAAAGTATCCAGCATCAACCGTAAGCTCCTAACATGGTGCTTAACTAATCCAAACACAGTCCAATCATCCAGATAGACCTCCAAGAATTTGTCGATGTACTCTTTGAACGCCGCCACCACTATGCACAAGAATATTGTTGGCGTGTTCTTCAGTCCAAAGGGCATAACAATGTATTGAAAGCAACCCCATTCTATTGTGAAGGTCATTTTGCTCCTATCTTCCAACATGATCTTGATCTGATGGTACCCTGGGAATTCATCCATGAATGAGTAATCTTCCTGACCACCAACAGTGTCCAATACTTCATCTGTGAATGGTAAAGCAAATTGATCATGAACACAGGTGTCATTAATATTCCTGAGGTCCATGCATATTCTTATTTCACGCTTCTATTTTTTCTCCTGCACTACCATAGGACTCACCCAATTGAATTCTTCCACTGGTTCAATAATTCCAGCTGTGAGCATTTTGTTTAATTCGTCATGGACCTTTTTTTTATACTTGGGATTCAAGCAGTAAGGTTGTTGGTTAACTGGCTTCACGTCCGATTTCAGAGTGATCTTCCTCATCCCTAAATTTCCAATGATCCCCTTTAAGTCCGTGATTTTGGTCGATAACAAGTCTTGATATTCGCAAAGTAACTTGGTGACCTTATCTACTGTAGCATCGTCCCAATAGTCCCAAAGCGTCGTGTACTTTGGCTCCGCTTTTGTGCCAATGTTTACCTTCTTTATTTTTAGCGGCACAGCGATGTCAAGATCCTTAATTGATGGTCCTCAAACCTCATGACAACCTTCGGTTTCTGGAATATTAATATTTTGGGGGTCGCCATCATCCTCCTCTACCTACATGTTATAACATTCTAGGGCACTGCTTAACTGGGTCACCCATGCTGGTTGGATCACTTCCAGTGGTTCCTTTGGTATTTTGAAGATGGTATTTTTTACTGCTTGCAACGCGTCGTCACCAGTATCCGACCATCGGTCTTCAAATGTGAATGTTAACAAAAATTCCTCATGCAAGACATCCCATTTTCCTGTACCATGTCAAAGTTCCATCTCAGTATACCAGTTCATGGGTATGACATCTAGGGTATGGTAGAATAAATGTACCCATTCAGGCAGTGGTTCTTCCCCATAGGCCTTGGTCCATTTCACGAGGTGCGTGTGCGGGTCATCTCACCCATCGTATTTGTCTTCTAACCATAGTTGTGGTTTCCCAAATCCTAGGTGCATCATCCTTCTACATCTGCGTCAATCCTCAAAATTTCCTTGATGTGTTCCCCACCAGTGCGGAGGTGTTGCGTGCAACACCCACTTCAACATGTCGAATCGTTGTTGTTCCGATACTACACTTTCAAACATGCTCAAGAATTCATCCACCACTGTCAATCCATCATATGTCGGTAGATCTCAGGCCTCTGTTGTTACACAACACAGTGATCTAATCATCATGTTGCAATTCAGCATTGTTCGTTCAATCTATTCTGCCAGTGCTCTACTTCTTCATCTGAATCCGCAGTGCAGGAGCTATCGCACTCCCACAAGATCCTCCCATATGCAGTTATATTCACCTAATCCTAGTCTCACATAGTTATCTTGTAAATACAATCAAGATCATCATCACTTCCATCATCGCGCATTGGTTCAGTGTAGCGTGCCCCTTCGGCTGGGTCCAGTGGGACTACTACGTGTAGTGATTTTTTCTCGAATATCATCTTCCACTTCTTCAGGTTAATGACTCCATTCATATTATTGGGCTAGTATATTCCTAACAGGGTGGGATAGGGATTGCTGTCATCGATAATCTCTATCACTTCAAAGTCTGTCTGCATGCTCACACCTTCAATATCAACTGTCACCCCTTGTAACCTCCCCATGGGCAAAATATTTTGTTGGTTCACCATTCATAATTGAATAGGGGACCGCTACAATGTAGGACTGCCCATACATTCCCATGTTTGCTTCGGTAACACATTTGCATCCAATCCCAGATCTAGGATGACCTGATCCATTTCATACTCACTAATCTGCACAGTCAATCTCATCTCCCTTCCAGTAAGCAAGGCATGCTTTCCCAATTTCCAGACTACGCGCAATTCTCCTGACCCTGCGCACCTAGTGATCAGCTCCTGTAGTCCCTTAATTGCCTTGTTGTCGCGCAGCAATTTCATGCATGTCTCTAGAAAGGTAGTGAGCATGGAAGGATCCATTTCAGGCTCTGGTTGATCCTTACTGCCTGAAGTGGAGGCCTCCGTGAAGCTCTTCTTAGCTTCCATAAAAGTCTCCTTCACGCATTCTAAGTCAAACTTAGGTTCATTTGCAGGAGCCTTGCGAACCCATGTATCTTCCTCGAGCTGCTTCCCCTTATCTTCCCCTATGGTCACGCCACTTCTGAGCATCATGTTCACATTCGGGTCTTCCTCATGTGGTTCAAACCTCATCATTTGGATATTCTGGGTCAAAGGAGGTTGAAATACCCCTTTTTCGTGCATCTCTGTGATCAATGTAGGACAATATATTGTTTCATAATCAAACTGAGCACAATATGAATAGGATATCCTTGTTAGGTTGGTACAATCGTGTGCATAGTGCCCTGGTCCTCTGCAATTGCAACAAATTAACTGTCTGCAGCCTATTCCTGGTCCCATTCCTTCTTGTCCTCGACCTCGCCCCTGAAATTCAGCACACACCATCCCCATAGCTGGGTAGAGGGCTCGCATTTCTATATGCATCCTATAGACTAGGGTCCGATCCATCATTAGCTCGTAGTTGCAACAAGTGCGCTCGTCGTGGCCTATAGACCTACAAAAATTACAAAATAGTTGTTGGGGATTCTGTGTATACTTCTGCAACAAATGACAATTGTTCGTCATGTGTTTTCCTCCTATTTGAAAAATTATGCACCATAACGCGGGTGTCGCACCTGACCCTGCCTGTGCCTCTGGCCTCAATAGCATCGGCTCCCCTCCTACCAAGTAGTTCTCAAACACTGGACTGTGATCCTTTTCATGGCCCTGGCCTTTTCATTTTATGCACCATACTTCCTCACGCGTCTCTGGCCGCGGTGCCCAATCCTGCTTCAAGATTTGCATTTCCAAACAAAGATTTTGTAGTTTCATGTGGATTTGTTGAAATCCCAACCCAGGGTCTTGTATCAGGGTCTCATGCAACCTAATTGTCATTTCCAATGCTTCGGCCTAGGTGGAAAGTTTCTGTTGTGACAGCACCGTCCACAAGTGCGGTGTTAGGGATGCCACAAACCATGTGCAATGTTGGGCATCTGTTAGCATCATATTGGCCTCACAAATAGTACTCTTCAGCCACTGATCTAGATCCCAGGGGGTTTCGCCTGGAAGCATTGCGATCTCTTTAAACCTGATGATTGACTATGTCTCTGATTTCGGCTGGCTAAATTCTCTGTTCAACGTATTCTGGATCTCTATTATCCCTACATTTGGGTGGTCGTTAGAGTTCTTGATATACCATGTCAATGCATGATCCTGCATTGTGCTCACCAATGTAGCCTTCTTAATGTTGTCATCCATGACCCCTTGCACTTCCCACACTGCTCTTACCATGAACCATAACTAGTCTGGATCTTCATTCCCCACACCTTTGAATATGGGTAGTTTGATCGTGCTCACCATGCTAAACTGTGGGGTTGGTGGAGGTGGAGTGGGTGGAGATGGAGGTGAGGGAGGTGAAGTGGGTGGTAGCGTGGCTGGAGGTGGTAACTGTGGAATGTGCTGCCTTATCAAATTTACTGCACTTCTCAGAGAGACCCCAATGAGCTCCTCCTTGCTCTCTCGCGAAGGTGAAATTAAGTGACTATTTTCTAATTCCCCGCTACCTTTGTAGATCTTTCCACTCCGCGTCGTCCCAAACATTAATGTATTCGCATAACCTTCTTTTCACACAATAGCATCTTAATCCAAGTATTCAAAGATTTAATATACTTACCTTGTGGTCTCTTGAGAAAACGTCATTCTTTTTCGGTGTAGCTTATGGTCTTGTCTACTACAAACTCAGTGATGAATCCCCCTATTATCCGGTCGAGCCAATGGTCCACAGCTCGCACAATCTTATCTTCTGATGCCTCTAGTCTGCACATTAATTCTAGAGTCCACACTATCAGTTGGTCGAGCCTACACCTTCCCTGGCTGTCAGCTAACGTTGCAATCCACTCATACAGTCAGAAGGAAAGGGAATCTTGTGGATTTCCGTATACACATAGAGATCCAGCCAACTTTTCTCAGATACTTGTAGAGTTCTATTTTCCTGTGTCATGAACTCGTGAATCTTCTTGTCCAACCACTCTTTAATTTCCTTCTTTGTTGGGTTCCAGTGGCACGACATCAAACATCCCTTAGGAGGGTCTCGGTCCTAGCAATGGAACCATTTTTTTGGCTACGAAGTGATTTAGCCAAGAGATACTACTAGCCCTTTTGGCAATAGTCTGTGGAGCGTGAACTGAGGTCTCACCCAAAGTAGTATAGGACATTGCTGGAACCAGGTTTCCGCACCCTAGGGATGTCTAATATGTGGCAATAGGGATGCGATTCAACCTTTGCGCTTACTAGGTTACATGCACTAGCGAGCTTCTTGCGTCTTGTGGTACTGCCTTAGCACAGCTCTAGCCGCAGTGGACCAGTGTTAATTACCCAAGTCTTCCTTAATTAGGTTATGTTCACTAATTACTTAGAAGGTTTTCATACATAAGAATTCATACAGGGGTGTACATATCAATAAATAGATACCATTAACACATAACATCAAGATATAGATCTACGAAACAGATGCACAATATGCCAAATCAACTTAACTTTATTAATAATCCCATTCAAGTTCAGTTCAATACAGACCTGACTCCACCCTGCGCACTCAGCTGTAGGGTTTTGCGCACTCAGCTACGAACTCTACTAGGCCTCTTCACACTTAGCTGCAAAGCCTCTACCTACTACTATGACCCAATGCACTTTAGTTCCACTTCTATCCAATAACCATGCGTTCACATCTATCTATTACTTACCAAAAACTATCTTTACACTTAGAGCCTCGCTCTATCTATACACTCCCATGATCCATGGACCATGGGTAGGCTGACACAACTTTACATTAAATTACATTATTTTAGGGTGAACAACCCTATGATTCATCCTATACTCTCACTCTCCGCACCCGCATTTGATAGAGTCTTTACATTACATTGACCAAAACTCAGGCTTTAAGCCCCAAAACAAGCTATGGGGGGATCTGCTACCCAACGTTTACTGATTTGAGCATATATCATGTGTAAGATTGTATTCTTCCTTATGTTTTCATGACATTGTTAGTTATGATCTTGTTTATGATCAATGAATTAATATTTATTGTATACATGATTTTTATTTAAATAAAATCTAACACTGCTTCTCTTGAGATTCATGTCACGATACTTGGTCATTGTTATATTCATAGAATTCCATGTGTTTAATTTCCACAAGTTGCTGAATTGCATTTTCTGATGTTTTATTTGTTCTCTAATGTGTACTATTTGTTTTTAACAAAGAAAACATTTAACAACATGGTGGCATTTGGGCCCACATATCAGATGGGATTCTCATACCAAAATATGTAGATTCTAGTTTGGATTCTACACCGGGGAGATCCCCTTGCTGTTGGTGGTATGATTCAGACTGTCAATAGAACCAACCTACTGTTACATCAATTTATTGGCACCAACTAGAAGGAGACACCCATCCCCTGATTTTTCAGGCACCAACCTAAAGGAGACACTTATCTCCTAATTTTACAAACACAAACCTAAATGAGATTCCTATCCCATGATTTACGATAATTTTGTGTTACGTTCTTCCTTGTTCCTCTCAACTTTGCATTCTTCTTTATTCTCTTCAATTTTTCACACATATTGAGCTCTGATCTTCTCAACACTCCACATTTTTGTTTTATATTTACTCTATAGTTTTTTCAATTCCTTTATTCATCGTAGGGATAATTTAATACATGGATTTTATGTTTCTCATCTCACTAATTAACCACTCTACTCTAGGCTCTATTTCGCCCTTTTTCTTAATCTACTACAACACTCTTAGTGCCATTGGTTTTGGCTATTCTTCTCGAGTACTTACTCTCTTCACATATTCATTGTTTCAACAACAATTACACTTGTTAAACTCAATATTTATATTTTACGACCTTCATTACCATGGTTATTGACCCTCGATATCTTGATTTGATTGAGTCACTCAATACAACTTTACTATACATTTTTAGTGGTTTCTTGACACTCACAACTTTTCGTAGCAATAAAAGAAATTCATATTTGCAATGGTGCCATGATTTGATACATGATATATCCCTTTCATCCAATCATTTATCACTCACTCTCTTCACATATGCCCATGTTCGTGACCATGTGACCATCATACTAGTAGCACTATATACCATAATATTTTTCCCTTTGCACTTTCTTATACAATGATGATTATCCCTCAAAAACTATTCCTTGACCCCTTGTGACCAAGGTTCATGACAATTTCCTTCACATACCAAATACCAAAGATACTTCAAATCCCTCAGCTCCAAGTGCTAGATGAATGATAACCCATGACCAAGTGCTAGGAACTTGTTCTTATCTCCATATTGGATTTAATTTCCTTAGCTCTAATTTTAGACAACTAAGCTTTCATGAATATAGGTTGTGATCATGGTCCAAACATATTTCTCAACTATACTCCATTTATAACCATCTTGATACTAATATTTTTTTCTCCAGGTGCTAAGTTTCTAGACCCTTGTGATCACACGGCATGACCTTGATCTGAATATGCCACTTCAAAAAAAAAATCTACACATGACGTACTATTGTAGTGGCCACAACCACCCTCCAAAATTTTTCCTTAGCTTCGTTTTGGAGCCTCCCTACCAACCATCCTCAGCAGTATGTCTTGCAATATCAAGTTTCAGTGGTTTTCTAGCAAATCACCAACCTGTGCATGATAGCTTGTTGCATCCCCCTCACAGGTTGTTTCTCCAGACTTGGTCCAGTTGTAGGCTGAGAAGCTCCCTCAAGAAATTGTGCAATTATGGAAGGGAACTAGCCTTCTCTTCAAAAATTGCATAATCCTAAGTGGTAGTCTGCTGGGCTCCAGAATTGCGTAATTCTACCTGTCAACCTTCCCTGGAAAAATTGTGCAATCTTTCTGAGCAAGACTGCTCAGCCTAGAAATTGCGCAATTCTAGGTAGTAGTCAGCTGCTCATCCCATAAATTGTGCAATCCTTCTGGGCAGCCAGCCCATCTCCCTCCTAGAAATGCACAAATTTTCCTGGCAGTCAAGTAGGTTGTTGCATGTGCCATTTAGTTGACAGGTTCCACCTGGGATCGAAAAAAATTAACTTGCATTCATGGGCTACTTTTTCTTGAAATAGCAAAAATCAACATGCAAAAAGAATCCCTAGATTTTAGGGATCTATTTTTAGCAACTAGAGGTTACATGCAAAGATTGTTTTAGAATATTTTGTCCAAGTGTCGCTTTTTCCTAGATTTGTGGCATGCATGTCATGAGCCTCAAACTTATTTATTCGACGCTTCAGAGCTCACTTATTCAGAATGATCTTGGAGCATTGACATCCGGCAACACATCCAAGAGTCTTCGACGCATCCAGGTCAGCTATTTATGGGTTAGTCCTCTTAACTTGTCTTTTGCAACATTTCTGTTGCTTTTTGTGTTTTGGCTTGTGTGAGTGTTGTTTTCTTGATTTCTATGAATGCTTGCTATCATTTGCATGCATATTAACTTGTACTAGCACCATTTCAGTTTTCGTTAGCATATCACTATTGTCGCATGCATGACACTGTTTTGCATGAATGGTCACTGATTCAATGACTTGCTTCACACACATGCATGTTTTTCCATTTTCTAAATCTTCCATTCACTATTTTCATGCAAGATCATTCACTACTACTTACACTCAGTATTACCATGCATTCACATTCACATTTTCTTTCAGTTTCCCGTCGGAGAGTTTGGGTAGCCTTGGCCTAAACTCTACCTCACCAAGACAACATTGCGCAATCTTGAGAGGGAAGACTCTTCCTTCCTCTCAGAAAATTCACATTTCTTCCCAGTAACTATCCTCTAGTCTTTCATTGCATAATTTTGAGAGGTAGTGACTGCTAGCCCAGAAAATTGTGGAATGCAGTCACTAGGCCTGCAACCATTGTGAGCAGAAATTATGCATTACACAGTTCCAACAGTCAGTAGGCCAGTTTGGATTGTGCATTGCGTAATTCTAGTAGCCATCTAGCCTCCAAACAGTCTGTAATACCTTTTGTGTAGTTCCGACAGCTAGTCTCTCAGCTTCCTAGAAAAAAAATTGCACAATCCTTACCAATCAGTCCCCAGGTATGTTGCATGTTGTTCCTCAAGTTTGCTTTTGTTTTAGTTAATATATTTCTTGCCATGCATGTTTCTATGTCTCCAGATCTAAGAGATCTTCATCCACCTCTCAGAAGTTTAGGATCAATGGCCTCCAAGAGAGGAGGATCAAAGGACACTGACGGAAGTGCAACTGGAGCAGTAGTTGAGTGAGTGTCTACGAGTTTGCCGATCTATGAAGACACCATGTTGATTGTAGACAAGGACATCAAGCTAAAATGACAAGAGGTTAATTATGAATTTGTAGGCACATTTGGAGAAGACCTCGAAGATTCCAAGTCTATTTGAACATCCACAAGTGTGGCTTGTACTGGATTGCATGCAGGTATCCCGTGCTCCCATGCACGCAAATGAAACATTGGATCGGCTCGCACACTGATTCGAAGATGATGACATTGATCAATGTCAGTGGGACAGAGATCACTACCTTCAGGGAACAGGATTATTAACATATGTATCATATGTCGAAGCCCATGATCACCATGGAGACACCCTTCAGCATACCCAACAGAAATGCCAACTCCAGAGATATCTTGAAGAACTGGTTAAAGGAGCTGGCCAAATTCAAGATGACACCCAACCAGGTCTATAAGATGAAGATACTATGGAAAGCGTATAGATACTTGGTCATCTTTTCATGTCACTTGTATGGCCAAGAGTGCATCAAAACCTTCCTGCAGAGTTGGGTGATCACGTTGGACCAACTAGCTAGAGAAGGCAAAGCAAGCAACTGGTCTGACATGTTGGCTCACCAACAAGAGCTCGACAACCTCCCAAAGGTTAGCAAGAAAAAATCTACATGTCTGCCTCAATCTTGGATGCAATCTATGCCCGTAAGGAGTTCTCAGGCTTGAAGTGGGCATGGACATCGATAGAGACCTCTGTGAACACTTATTGTAAGATGTTGTTTGAATGCAGTTTTAGAGGAGTTATCGCACATCTCTCTAATCATTTTTTCACCCAAGTGTACAAGATGATATTTGAATAGGATCCACCTTGCATGTCGAAGGTAGCAATGGAGGCACAGATCGATATAGCTGGTTGGTATGCCTCCCCGTCTGGCACCTTCATACGGATGTACAATGCAGAGAAGCCTCCACATGTTTTGTCTAAGTTTGCCTTGGACAATCTTGTCATGCAGGAAGTAACATTCCACATTTCATCAGGATTGAAAGCTAGGCTGCACCGGAAGAAGAAGGCACCTTGGCCTACTCTTCCATTGCGGATCGAGTTATATGAGATACAAAATTTCAAGCACGTGGATGTCAAAGTAGAGGAGATCAAGAAATATCCATTCGACACCTGAAGCTACAATCCTTATGACCCGCATTGTCTTGTAAAAGATCACTGCACAAGAGTATAGTTTCAGTGGATCCACGGGGCATGCAATTGGGGGGAGGAGGACCCATGAAGATATTGTTACAGCTTCTCTAAACCCAATGAACTGGTTGGCCTCATTGTGGAATGGTTAGCGAAGCAACGTGAAGCAACATCCCAGAGAGTAGTAGCAGTAGAGGTAAACATACCATTCCGCGACAAGGGAAAGAGGAAGATTGTTGACAACATGGAGGAGAAACAAAGCTGCAAGTTCCGAGAATACCCACTTGTGCAGAAAGTAGCTTTGGAAATAGAGGCGAAGAGGCAACAACGTGACAAGAGGAATGTGCAAAGGTAGAGAGAAAAATGGAGAATGGAGGAAACAGAGAAGGAGTTGCATGAGTTGAAGGAGCAACTTCGGAAGGAACATGAGCTACGTAGACAGGAGAAGGAATCACAGTGAAAACAGGTACATCAAAGGGCACAACATGAACAAACAGGTGAAACTGCACCTATACAGGTAGTCGACTCATCTGAACAACTAGAATCAAGTAGACAGGGTGAACAATCGCAGGAGCAAAAGATTGAAAAAGCACTTAAGCAGATGGATACGGAAATGGAGCAACAGGTGTTATAGAAAGATATTGACCTCATGCCTCATCACCAAGAGGTCAAACCACCAGATTCACTGCATCAAGAAGAGGAGAAAGTCCCAAGTGACCAAGGAGACACTGAAATCCTTGGAGACAATCTGGAGGGAGAGATGCACAACATCTCATTTGATAAGTCCCAACACAGAGTTGTGCAATCTCGTAGAGTGTTGACTCTGGATGATCACACATATCTTGCGCAGTTTGAGGAATGAGTGATCGTGTCTGACATGTGAAAACATATAGCAGCATTGGCCAATGCTACCAGAGCATCTGTTGAAGCCACTACCTCAAGTGTTCGCTTCCTAATAGCTAAGAATGAGCGAATGGATAAGGAATTACAAACGGCCAAGTAGGGAGGAGAATTGGTTACAACATCCACCTGAGTAGAGTTGAAGAAGGAAATACTAGATGAAGTATTGTCCCTTGACACATATATGTGGGCATTGTATTCCATGTTTGGTACTGTGCATAAGGCAGTTGTCCATCTCAATGGTTGGCAGCAACAATGTGCTAGGAGAGCACGTATCTTGTCAAATGTGCATGTTCTTGTTGATTACATGCAAACATGGAAAATGAGATACAAGGGAGACCTGCTACACTTTCCTAAGATGATGAAGCCTAGAGTGGTTGAGTTGAAAGCATGCATTCAGAGTCAGATCCAGAACTATGAAGATCTCCCGTAGCCCATCATTAGTCTACAGGCTTCTAATGCATGGGTATTTAGGAGTATGGATGTTTTTGTGCACACATATGTGGTCCCATCTATTGGGACACTCACCCAGGGAAAGACAAAGGCACAAGTCCGACTAGAGCTTGACTTGTACTTTGACGAGTTGATGTGCATAGACACTAGCCTAGACTTGGTGATCAGAGCAAATAGCAAGCACAAGTATGTTGTTGGTTCAGTCACACTCAAGATAATGATGTGCATGTTATCAGATGAGTTGGATAGAGGAGCTCGAGCAGTATGCCCGGATGCTATGGAGGCAAGAGTTCATTTCCAGAAATATGTCACCTTAGAGCACATGGACACCATCGTAGACTACCGAGCTTGGCATTAGTTCGCTACTGTCGACCACCATGAGGATGTCAAAGAGCTGGCCTTCTCATAGTTGTCTGAGTTATAGTGATGTCTTGCATGGCTTGCTCAAGCCTATTTTGTCTCACATGGCTACATGTGAAAATTGTATGTAATGTCTTGTCAAGTGTAAGTTCAAGTGTTGATAGTTGGATGTAATAGTCATAGAGTATATGAAGAGTCATGAGGGTTGATGAACTATCACAAAGGGGAATGTCAAGGGCCACCCCACCCTTTGCTATATATATTCCCTCATAACTCACTGTAGATTCTTGTGGTCATCCAAGATTCCAATAGGAGTATCTTAGAGAGAGCTTGGATAGTATTGTAATGATCCTTGGCTTCTCCACTGTGCAAAGCTAGTATATCTCTGTGGAGGAGCAGGTGGTTGTGACTGTAATGTTTTGCTATCCAAACTAGTGGTTGGACATGGATGTATTGTATGACTGGAACTTACACTTCTTAATATAATAGAGCCAGCATGTTTCATTCATATGTTGTATTGTTTCCAGCTATCATTTTTACTCTAAATGATATATGTATATGTTTTCTTACGCATGCATGTATGGACTATTATGTATAAGTATGCATGAATCTTACTAAAATGTGCTGATTGATTTAACCATCACTTTGGATTTTTATCTAACTTGATTTCTATTTTGTGATGCATTTTCGTTGGTGTTTTCCCTTCCATGTCGCATGCTATCACAAGTTTCCAAGGGGTACATTCACCTCACTTTCCATGTGTTAGAACTATTCATGCACCTTCCTTGACTTGCCGAATAGGTCACACCCTTGCTACCAATAGGGACATCTTACTTGCATCTGTGCGAAACTACAGTCAAGGCGATACCGCATGACCCACTACTGGGACTCCTACACCAAACAATCTAAGGTCTAATTAGGACTTCTTACCAAGGATATCCCCTGACATGTTGGCAGGTCCAGCACTATCAACACAGACTTATCTAGCCTACCTACATTTGTCAACAAATTTCTCATCACATCGAGACTCCTCGTACTAGAAAGCTCTAATTCATGTTCAATTTAAGCTTTAAGTACTCCAGTAGCCTAGTAGAGGGCTCACATTGGGCTGTTCTTTGGATGCGCTAACTTTGGCACAAAGACATTGGTTTTTATATATTTTAGCAAAATCAAAATACATAAGAAAAACTTATCATACATGGTCCTAGTGCAATTCCCAAGAACTCAAGGATTGCCACATCAATCCATAGCGTACCAATCACAATATGTCAAGTGCTCCCTTTACCAACTCATCTACCTTTCATACTTTTCCAAGTCATATAAAACACTATCTTGGACATTTTATTTAAAAACTACACTACAGTGCTTGGTGCCTCGGTATAGACCTAGTTGAAATTCCTATTTCCATGTCACCTACCATGCATATTTTATGACTAATCAAATACTTCTAGAATACATGTTTCTAAGTGTTGACATGTAATTTCTATGTGTCACACACTAATTGTCCAAATTTCCAAAAATGAGTGCCATGTATCCCTCATCATTTCTGCCACATCATCATATATACAACATGTTTTCCACATGGAGTCACATCATAATACTTCCACATTGTATTAGATATCGGATTGCGTGCACTTTAAACTCCATGCATGTTGTGATTATGATATAATCTGGACCATTTGATTGGATTTTTCTCCATTTCTAGATCCATCACATGCACAAGAACACTTTAAACTCCACGTATGTTGTAAGCCTGATACTAATATACACTATTGATCTTCATGTCCAATACAGATCTAGCCATTGACCATCTCAAGTTCAATCATCCTTGAAACACCAAGTTTTGGTTTGTCAAACACAAATTGTTTTTTAGTGCCTGTGTGAGCATACTCAAAATGCTCTCAACATCCTTCTTGGCCTATTGTCGTTTAAAATTTAGCCTTCCATGTTGGTATCCCTTGGAAGCACCTAATTTCATCAGCCCAATACTTTGCTCATCCTTTTTCTATGCCCTTTTCTATGCAATATTGGTTCATATCCTCCTTAGCTTGACACCAATTACACTATATAACTTGACATCAATCAAAGCACGCACTTCCAACATCCTTATCCTTCTATGTGTGAATGTCATATACATTGTGGGGGAACTCTATTATTGAGAGCTGATAGTTGGGAGCAAATGAATCATCACCCTTTGAAAACTATTTAGGTGATGACCCTCTTATGCACCTTCGACTAGGATCTCATCTAAACTAGTGGTTTAAAACCTTTAATTGATTTATACGAGTGACCCAAAAAACAATTCCTCCATTACATGAATGACTCTTGGAATTACACTTTACATTATATTTCTCCATTATAGAATTTACAGAATCCAAAAAATAATGTGGCACACGATGACTCATGACACAACATGACATGACACTGATGACATGGACTAGAGGATGATGTGGTAGTGTCAAGTCACTTTGCTGCTAGTTTATTTATGTCTTCTTGACATATAGAACACGGTCTTTTATTTCTCCTCCTCGTGACATGAAGATAAGGAGTCTTCAATTTGTTATTGATAGTTTGTCTCCTGTTATAACCTTGTGTTCCTTCATCTTCTCACCTAATGATCATCCAATTTCTTTAGCTTCATAGGTGTCTCTTAGAATGGTATCCTTCTCCATCTCCTTCATCATCATCTTGTCATAGAATGAAAGAATACCTGTGACTATAATCCACTCATGAAAAGATGACATTAGTACGATAAACCCTTAGTCTAACATGATTCATGAAATCACTTGTTGGGGATGGAACTGGTGACTGGTCGAGTGACTTACTCAAGGATTGCAGATTTCCATAGTTCAAGGTCTAGGACTATGGATTGAGACTATGAAATTTACAGTTCTAGAGGCCTAGACAAAGGGATTGCATAGTTGAGGGACTCGAGAGCTCAGGCTGGAGGCTTGAGGCTTGAAACTTCATATTGCATACTTCTAAGGGCCTAGGCTAAGTGACTACACAATTGAGGGACACAAGAGATCAAGCTTGAGGCTTCAAGTTGACCAATGCATAGTTCATACAGGAGAATAGGTAGGGAGGTTATGCAGTTGAGGGGTTCAAGGGCTCAAGATCGAGGCTTGAAGCTTAAATTTTCCCAATGCATGGTTCAAAAGGGGAAAATTCCATGTGATTACGCAATTGCATAGTCCAAGATATTAAGGCCAAGGTTTTATGCTTGAGACTACGTAGTGCAAAAACAAGGTTGGATGGAGGCCACGATTACATAGTTATGGAGCTCAAGGGCTATGACTAAGCACTGAGATAGCACAGTGCACAGTTCTGGAATGAAAAAATTGTGCATTGCATAGTGCCAAGAGACGAAGCTATTACATGATGGACGAGACTGGGTAATGTGCATTTCAAGCTGGCTAAGGGAGATTGTGTGGTCCAATAGGATATTTTTCTCAATTTGACTAAGTGTCGGATCAGTGAGAGAAACATCACCACACATTTATATCACTTGATGAGACAACATGGAATACATGAACAACATCCTTTCCTTAATTCAACGACTTTGCAACGACTTGCACCAAGTGCGACACCAAAGATATGTTTTGCAACGAGCATGACGACACTTTTGTGACAGTGCTTGAAACTTTGGAAATGAGTATGATACATGTTTACATGGTAAGACCATCTCATTTACACAAAGGCTGACCCTTGAAACCACCAAAAATAGCTTTTGTGCATTGTGCAACACTCCATATGCGAAAAGATGACATTTGCTACAAGAAGAGAAAAGTGTGAACAGAACTTGCGATACACAAACAACAATGAAAGCAACACATGCCAAAGAGAAGATAACATGAAAACTACACTAATTAAAGTGAAAGAAAGTGAAGGTGACATTCGAAATCATAAAAATGACACTCACGAAAGAAAAGGTACACAAAAGCAACAGTTTGAAAAACTCACCAAAATAGAAGTACGAATGCAACCAAAAGTGGAATATTGTCAATGAAAGCATGCACTGATTGTTGGCATAAGTTGATTATTACATAGGCACTGTCTTGATGGACCACGCTATGTTTTTTCAAGATTTCATAAAATAATACACTCATGAACTTGTTGTGGATCAAGCATGTGTGAGTAGGTGACTTCAACACTTACAATTCAAAAGGGAGCTCAAGAACTTAACAAAACATCAACCAACCAAGAAGTGACTATGAAACGAACAATAATAATATCCACAATAGGCTCCAAAATTCAAGTGTAAGAAAAATTTTGGAGGGTGTTTGTCGGATCGAAAGCACTTGGAAACACGCTCATAAAACTACATATTCTCTACCTTGGTCAATTATTTCATGAAGGGTCTAGTTCTTTAGGGAGTATTGATTCATCATTCAGATTACCATGGCTTCCCCACATACCCTATGGATAAACATAGTCCCCTTCATTTCTTTACTTGGTTAAACACAAACATAAGGTCAGTGATCACACAATATTTTGAATTGGGAAAGGGTTATGAAGTCCATGAGCTTTAGATTTTCAGACTGTAATTCTTCATCTCTTGTATTGCTCCGTTGCTAGTAGACCTTAATAGTACCCTGATGGGTCACTTCAGGGACACAAAAATTGCTCTGTTGTGTAACATCCCTGAGTTAAAAGTTCATGTAATAAAGTTAATAAAGGAAAAATAAGACCAAGGTCAAGGGACACTTATTCCAAGCTTAATGTTGGGAAAAATATCCTAGTGGGTATCATATGTTGTGTATTATGGCTAAGGGGAAAATGGAAAAGGAATTGGAAAATGATTTGAAAATGAAAAAACATATTATTGGCTTTTTATTTATAAAAATAAAGGAAAATAGGAGAAAATGGAAGTGAAAGGTCATAAGTTGCATGTGAGGAGGAAATTGAAGGAAAAATGAAGAAATTAGAAGCATCAATAATAAAATGACATCATAGCATCAATTGGTAGTATTTTTTCAGTTCATTTTTTAGAATTGGGTTTAGAGAGGAGAAGAGCACCAAGAGGAGAAGGAAAGCAAGCAAGAAAAAGAAGGTTAAGGAAGGATAAGGAAAGAAAGGATCAAGCAAGGAAAGGTTGGATCAAGAAGCTTCAACAAGAATACTTGCAAGTAATAGGTTTCATGTATGATTTCCTATTTGGTTTTGGCATGCATGGTATGTGCATGTGTTTATTTGGTTTCATTGTTGTCGATGGTATGAATTTTTTCGGGTTTTGACAGTGGGTTTTTGTCTTGCCTTGAAATTTTCAAATAGCCATGTTGTGATGGGATTGTTTCTTGATTGAACTTTGGATTTTCGAAAGGTTTTGGATCCAAGTGAGTTGGTCTCAGGAAAATCCCAAGGGTTGGGTGTGGAGATTGTTTTCTCTGGGAAGCCCTCAACTGGTGGGTGGATATAGGAAAAATCCTCAAGGGATGGTGGAGGAATTCTTAGGCATCTGAGCTCGGTTTTGTTTTGTGATATCGAGACTAGTTTAGGTGATATCACAATGTGGTGAGCATGTGTTGTAGCGGCTCCAACCGCCCTCCAAAATTTTGGCCTGCACCAATTTTGAAGCCTCCCTTAAGAGTTTCACTTGATGACTACACATGCTTGGGTTCACTCCATGAGTTCATGTGAGTCCTTTCACCTACCTTGCTTTTTCATTTCATTCAAGTTTCTACATGTTGGTGCCTAAGTCATGCTTACGACCATGTTCTGGTTACGCTCTTCGCTTCGTATGTGATTGTTGTGTTCGCCATGAAAGCATCTGTCGCACTCACACATGGAGTCACATTCATTGTCATGCAAGCGTCATCTTGATCAATGAATGGTCAATCATGAGTGACGCACTTGTAACTTGTACCGTCAGTCATTCATGTTGAACATGTGTGTCTAGATGGTTTGAGTCATTTCGTTGTCGAGTCATGTGAGTGTGTGTTTGCATGATCACCTATGCATCTTTCGATCGTTCACACACTTAGTCATTTTTGCTAAATTTCTAATGACTAGAATCCCCTCTGACAGTTGGACCATCACCCCACCATCAACTCAATCGACTGTCAACTAGAACAGTGCATAAGTACCAACAAAGTCTTTTCAAGCTACGCTACCTGCAAGAAATCCAATCCACTTTCATGTTGGCCACCAAGACAGTTAGACCCGATAGTCACCCCAAGACTAACTCCCCTCAAACTTTGTGCAGAGGCCATTGACCTTACTCGCTCAGCTCAATGAGAAAATTGCATAGACAAGCCAAATAGACACCAAGTTCCCATCCCTATCTTCCTCGGAAAATTACGCATTTTTCCCAGTCAGTCATCTTAGCAGTCGACCGACCGCTCATCCAAGAAATTGCGTAGTTTTCATGAGCATGCCTTCTACTACCCAATAGTCCACTCATCTCAAAATTTGTGCAAAAATGATTAGTATGCTAGCCTCCTAGCCTTAGTGCAGTTTCCTCGGCTAGCAACCCCTAGCTGTAGGCTACTAGTTCCCTCCAAGAATTCTATAGTTTCTACTTCTAGTGACCCATCAACCAGTTGCCAATTCCCTTTGGGAATTACGCAATTTTGGCTACCAGTGACCCCAGCAGTAAACTACGAGTTCCCTCTAGGAATTGTGTAGTTTTGTCTAGGAGTGGCCCCAACAACCAACTGCCAGTTCCCTTCGAGAATTACACATTTTTGGCTTCCAGTCTCCCAGACAGTTCCTCCCAAAAAACTATGCAATCCCTGCATGCTGGCCTCCTTACAGCCCGACCTATTCCTCCAACAAATTGTGCAAATTTTTCCTTCCAACCCATTTTGCCCGCTCATTCCAAAAATTACGCAGATCCTGCCTACCTTGCCTTCTTGTAGCTCAGACTTTCGAAGGCAAAATTTGCGCAATTTTGCCTTCCAGGCAAGCCAGACCTCACAAATAGTCACTGTCAACTTGGATTGTCCATCTCCATCACTCAGTGACTCTTGCATAATTTTAATAAACAGTTCTTGGAGCCATCATCCCGCTTCACAACCTTGCTACCTCTCCTAGTCACCTACATCCGAAATGATCATGTGTCATGGTATACTAGGAGGTTTTGGATTTGATGTCGTCTCGTCATGAGTGACTATAGGTACATGTACACCAACAAACATGACAAGATGAAGAATGGGATGAACGAATGGAGCACATGCAAAAGGACAGGTTCACCAACGGATGAATGAACGATGCATGCGAAGAGATGTGCTCACCAACGGACAAATGACAAACATGCATCTTCGTGAACAGATGAGCATGCCAAACCTTCCAACATGCAAACAAGGAGAAACATGTGAAATCTTCATCATGTGAACTAAAGACCATCGAAGACTTCATGCACTTCACCATGTGGAGGTGAAGCTGTGATACACCATGAATACATCCATCACCCAATAGCAATGTAGCTCGACATGCATTCCAACAACAACATGCATGTACCAGCACTATCATTTTGAGTCATGTCGCCCACATCTTTACTATGGGCTATGTTATCAATCAATGCGATGTAACGTCGAAATCCAAGACCAACTTGTTGAACATAGAGTCATGTAAGTCGAAAAGTTATGGAAGTTAAATGGTCATGAGGGTAGTTGAACAGCCACAAGGGTCTGTTTCACCCTTGGCTATAAATATCCCCTCATTTGTACATGCAAGGGACTTTTCACCTCAGCTCCTCCCACATAGCCAAGAAAGTTTGTAATCTTTTCTTTCAGGAGTAAGTAGTGGCTCCAATGCACCGCACTCAGGGTTAGTGATGTATGATGTAATGATGTGTCTTGGAACTTTCACTTAATACATAAGCCTGCCAATAGGCCAGCATATTTTCACATATTTATTGTAACTATTGTAAGACTAATATTTAACACTTGTGATGCATGATGCTTTAACCTATGTACTACATCTTAACTATCTCACTTGTTTGAATACATAATCTATTAATGGAAATGTTGTGTATATGTTGTTAACATTGTCTCAACTGCGTAGACTACTCTCCCAGACACTAGATAGACCTTTCACATAAAACTTGTTGTAACAACCGTTTCACTCATTCGGACTCATCTGTTGATTGATGTACGTGTTATCTTACCTTTTGTGTTGTGACTGCCGCATCCGTGCGGACTGCTCCTTCGAAAGTTGTGCACATCATGTTGTGTTGTGTGTTCCTAGCTGAGTTGGGACTTCATCCCAACCAACTTGGACTCACTCCAACCCTCTCCCGCTACAGTGAAAGAACCATTGACACAAGTGACACGGACACTCACTAGGCACACAAACCTCACTTCTCGAAGACAATGCAGACCACTCTCTTGTGCTAACAAGCAAGAGTTGAGGAAAATCCTTAAGACAATGGAAACCAGACCATCATATCGAATGGGACTCCCACACTAAACAGTGTGAGTTCTAATTGTGACTTCATACCAGGGTGATCCCCTGAATGTTAGTGGGTCTGACACCGTCAACATTTCTGGTGCTAGAAGGAGGGAAACCAGTTGTACATGGCTGAAATTTCCCTCACACTCATTCATCACCCATCTAGTCAAGGAAGTAACTCACACTCCCTCTCATCAACATGCAACTCTGCATTTGGTTACTCCTCACCTCCCAATATTAAACATGAGACTTCACATCAACACCTTCACTCCATCCATCCCATCACTCGCTACTTCGCAAAAGCAGACAAATTGATCCCAGATAGACATCATCTTCCACACACATCTAGGAAGCCAAAAACCACTCCCACAGGCGTTTTTGTATCATTGGTGGAAGAAGAAGTCCTTGCCACACTTGAAGGTCTAGAAGAATCTATTGAAGACGAAGAGGAACCTCCAATTTTCTAACAAGGCGAACAAGACACTCTTGTGATCTTGGGATCAGACTTTGGTGTAGGAGGCAGAGGGGAAGGTAGCAGAGGAGGTGGAGGCAGAGACGAACCAACATAATCAGATCTAGAACCATCAGACTTCGAAGAAGAGGAAGATGACGAAGAAGAAGAGGAGATGGTTGACCCAAATCTTGAATGGATGACTCAAGGACCATTGGCTCTCCCAGCCATTTTGCGCAAGATGCTAAAGTGAGTGGAGAGGATGAACATCAAGTTTAACCATGTCAACACCATGAAGGTGGAAGACCACTTAGACAACTTCTACCTACAGCCGCATACCTTTGAGGTACGTTATGATGATGTAGCATGTGGATTTTTCCCATGTACCTTGGATGGTCGCGTAGCTTCTTGGTATCACAACCTTCCACCTAACTCTATACAGAACTGGGTTGCATTAAAACACATGTTCCTTGGGAAGTTTGCTAATGACAAGACCCCAGCCATGTTACTAAAAGAGTTGCGAAGCCTCAAGATGGAGGGAAAAGATAGAGTGAAAGATTTCAATCAGAGGTTTACATGTATATTGAACAAGTTCACAGTAGACACTAAACCTCATGACTCCATCATCACTAATTACTACATGTCCACACTGCCAACCAACATTGTGTAGTTTGTTAAGCGAGCTACGAAACCAACACTGTTGGAAAAATGTGAAGAGACTATCATTGTTGAGAAATACCTATGTACAGTTGGAGTCATCAAGGATGACAAATCATCTAAGGACTCCAAGGATGTGACCAGGAAGTCCCAAGAAATGGCGAGCAAGGGTAGAGATAAGGAAGAAACTGATATTGAGATCCTCACTCGTCTTATCAAGAGCTTGACCACTGAAATGTACGAACTAAAACAACATAAAATGGACACATTTGCAAGAAGTCACCCAGCTAGGTAGAGACAAGAAAGAATCTCATCAAGCACCAACCAGTTTGTTTCAAAAACTGCACAGAAGCCTGTGTTCTAGCTCTAACAATGTGTATATTTGAAATTTTGTTCTTTCCACAAAGAACATCATTCTGAGAACTCTTTCTCGAGCTGGGAGTGATTTATAAATTCTTTCTACAGTTTTACACTCGATGCGCGAAGCAATATGAAAAAGGAACTTGATGACACTAACAATGATGAAGAGGTTACACCTGATGAGCCATCAAGCTCTACGCATGTGGTGAACATGTATCAGTGCTCGAAAATGATGTCAAAGATGAACACTGAGAAGTAGCCCTGAAAGAAAACTGACCATTACAGTCTTAGGAGTAAAGGGGCTCCACCCACAATTGGGGAGATGCAAGAAAATATGAGACTGCTGATAAGGAAGATTGCTCCACTGGTCACCCTAAAGCCAAAAAAACAAATCAAGTCCAGGAAGATAGCAATGGAAAAAAGCACATCCATGAGCAGCAAGCTGCAAAACATTCTAATAGAAAACAAGAACACTCATTTTACCTTGGACACCTCAGTGATTCTACCACCTATGGATTACAACATTGTTGATGACATGAAGAAAACTCGGTTGAACACCATTTTTTTCCAGTTGGATAAGATCCAAAGTCAGCGAGATATCCTGTTGCACGCATTTGTATATACCGCAGTAGATAATGAAACCTCTACTAGCAAGGGAGAAAGCACCCTTCCCAGATCACTTTCCACAATGCTCAATACACTCCAGATGGAAGAAGAAAAATCAATTTTCCCTCCATTCCTACTTTCATTTGAAGTTTTCAATTGCAATGTTCACAACTGTTTGGTTGATTCTGGATGTCATGCCGCTCTCCATTGCTAAGAATATCAATGAACAATGGAGCGAGACATCTACTCAAATCATCCAACTTGATCGAACATTGGTACCAACCATTGGTGAACTGCGAGACGTAATCATCCAACTATCCTGTGATAGTCAAGTCCACCAATGCATCAGCATAGTTGTTGTGGACATACCAGAAGCATATGGTCTATTACTTAGTAGAGACTGGTCCAGCAAGCTATATGGATATTTTCTACAGACTGGTCTCACATGTGGCTTCCGTACAAGGGCAAGTGCAACCATATCTGGGTAGAATCCGAGAGGTACATGAAACATAATGTCACTCCCATTAATGGTGAGAACGAACTATTGGCCTTTGCAGAACTCATGTTCGGCAACTGCCTCCTTGAGACAACATTGGGGTGTTATCCTGCACGGCCAGCTCCAACCCCACCAGATGTGCAGTTGGGACTCCTTCTTTTCCCAACTAATGGTAATGAAACTTGTACAACACATTGTACCAATAGTAGCAGTAGTAGTAGTAGTATCACATCAAGTGGTCTGTGTACAGATGAGTTGTGAACCATGTACTTTGACGGATCAAAGACATAGGATGACTTAGGAGTCGGGTGTGTTCTGATCAACCCTTGCAATAGGAAGCCTCTTCTATCAAGTCTCCTAGAGTTCTAGTGCATGAACAATGTAGCAAAATATGAAGCACTCATGTTGGGCTTGCAGAAAGCTATCAACCTCATCATGGTCATACTCAAAGTGGTAGGTGATTTGGAGATAGTGGTACGGTAGGTATGTAACACCATTCATTGTTTATCACCGCATCTTAAAAGTTACCAACAAGAGGTATTGCAACTAATCTCAAACTTCCAAGCATTTAATATCATTGGCATACCACGTAAGCGTAACGCAGTTGCCAATGTACTAGAAAATGCAGCCTCAAGAATGTCACTGATTAGGGATAGATTTACTATTGAAATTTTGTACAAACCATATATCCTAGACAAAATAACTAACTTATGCGTGCTTAATTATGATCAACAGATACTACACTTCATGGCCAACGCTGGCATCTTCAAAGATGCAACGATAGATGATGACGAGCACGATCACTCTCTACAAGAGGAAGCTAGTAACATGAAAGGCCACGTTATCACAAAAGGTGTGGCATCATTGGAAAAGCTATATGACTTGCTAGAACAGTTCCAGCTACCAAGGAAAAGCAAGACCCAAAGTTCCACCATGAGGCATGAACTAATAAACCTAGGAAAAAAAGAGGATCTGAAGTTTGTCAATCTTGGAACATGTTGTACATAGCAAGAGTGGCAAGTCTTCGTCCGCTTGTTCAAACAGTACCAAGATGTGTTTGCATGGATGTATGATGATCTGAAAACTTATGACACATGTATCATCCAACATATCATCCCAATCGAAGAAGGGGTCAAGCCATATCAACAGAAGTTGAGGAAAGTGCATCCGTCACTTGAACCCCTCATACAGAAAGAGCTTACTAGGCTGTTGGATGCACGGATCATATACAAAGTTCAAAATTCCACATGGGTCTCCAACCTTGTTCCTGTACAAAAGAAGTTCGGGGAAATTTGCTTGTGTGTCAATTTCCAGAACATAAACTGCACCTCAAACAAAGACAACTACCCTGTGTCATCCATGGACCATATTTTGCAAATAGTATCTGGGGCACAGATGTTTTCTCTCCTTGATAATTTCTTAGGGTACAATCAGGTTCTAGTAGCATGACCTGACATACTCAAAACTACTTTCCGTACCAAGTGGGGTACATTAGCTTATAAACGAACACCATTTGGGATTGTAAATGCAGGAGAAACATTTCAGCATGATATGGATTCATTGGACAGAGTGTGGTGGTATACCTTGATGATGTGATTGTGTTCTCAAGAAGATGAGAAGACCATGTATGTCATCTGAAGGAAACATTTGAGCGATGCTGGAGATACGGGATTTCCTTGAATCCAAAAAAGAGCGTTTTCATCGTGTCAGAGGGTAAACTCCTCGGACACATTGTTTTCAAGAGTGGGATCAAGGTGGATCTAGACTGGGTCCAAGCCATTACACAGATTCCTTACCCAGTCAATAAGAAATCTATGCAATCCTTCTTGGGCAAGATAAACATCCTCCAGAAGTTCATCTCGGATTATGCGTAGATAGTTAAGCTCATGTAGGACATTATCAAGAAATATGTTGTCTATCACTGGGGTAAGAAGGAAAACTATGCATTCACCTGGATCAAGCAGGCCAATGTAGAAGCATCTGCACTCTACAACCCAGATTTCAAGAAAAATTTCCTTCTATACAACTTCACTTCTGATAAATCACTAGTTGTAGTACTCACTCAGAAAGACGAAGGCAATGATGAACGTCCCATCTCTTTCATGATTACAAGCATGCAGGGACCAGAGCTCAACTACCCCACCATTGACAAGCAATATTATGTAGTTTATAAGGCAGTGAAACACTTCAGGCCCTACTGGGTAAAAAATCATTACATAGTCTTTGTCCCCCACCCAACAGTCCACACATTTCTTGTACAACAAGAACTGGGTGAACGACGTGCGAACTGGATGACAGGCTTACAAGAATATGAACTTGAAATCAAGCCAATGCACACGATCAAAGGACATGGGCTCTACAAACTTGCAGATGAAGCAGTGCACTCTCTGCAAAACGAATAAGAGCTCATTGGTTGGGAGCAGAAGATTGAGATGTATGACATAAGGTGAGCAACACAGATGTGCACTAGTACCTTGAGCACGACACCATACCCTCTCACTTTTCTATCAAATAGAAGAGGGCATTGTTCCTAAAAGCCTTAGCATATCAGTCAGTGCATGAAGTGATTTACAAAAAGCACAGTAATGGAATTTTTCTCAGGTGCCTGGAGGCATATGAATCAGAGAAGGTACTTCAGGATTTTCATGACAAACCCACCGGGGGCCACTTTAGGGGAAACACCACTGCACACAAAGTTATGCGAGCTAGTTTTTACTAGCCCACAATGTTCAAGGGTGCACATGCTTATGCCCACAAGTGCTCGGTCTGTTAGTGATGTGCCAGCAGAACACAAAGATCAACAGTCCCACTGCACCCTAGTGTAGTGACCGAACCATTCCAATAGTGGGGCTTGGACATTATTGGGCAAATTTTCCCTCATTTGACAAAACAACACCACTATATCCTAACAGCAACTAACTACTTCACGCGGTGGACAAAAGTAGTTCCACTCAAGCAAGTGAACGACGAGGAGGTCATTAGCTTCCTCCATCAAAATACCATCTCATGCTTCAACGTTCTGGTATCCCTTTTTTTTTGTAATGCAATTTTTTTTTCATCTTTGAAACCATGGAAAATTTTAGGGGCTAATGTTCACCCAATGGGCTAATTTTCCATGATTTTTCCACAAAAAAGATTTGCCAATTTCCAATTTTTATAAAAGATGATTAGTCCAAATTTTAGAATATAAAATTATTTTACCATAAAAATCACCAATATTATATATAGGCTATATATAAAATCATTATAAATTTGAATAATTTTACAAATATATCAATAAACATTTTATAGTTTACATATTAGGGATTAGTGAGATTCGCCAATGTTTTTAAACCTCAAGAAAATTTTCCATCCTTAAAATTTTCCTTGTTTGAAACTCTACGACTTTGCATTACAAAGTGGTATTGTGCTAAATCATTCATCGAACTACTACCTACAAGGAAACAGTCTAGAAGATGCCACAAATAGAAACCTCATTTGTATGATCAAGAAGATCATTTTCTCTAAGCATCATAACTGGCATACCTCCCTGATGAATGCATTATGGACTTATCATGTAACACCTAAGCCCTCTCTACATACCTCACTGTACTTCCTGGTTTATGGTAAAGAAGCCATCCTTCTGCCAAATATATACTTGCCTTCACTTCGGCTTTCCCAATAATCCCAAGGAAAGCCTTGCTAGCTAGTTTAGTGTAGGATGGATGCTCTCCATAAGTTTCAGGAAGAAAGGATGAAATAAAAATAAAAATTCACACTCCACCAGAACCGTATCAAGAGATGGTTCGATAAGAAGTCTGCAGGGAAAGCTAACTTCGATGTGGGTGACTTAGTTCTAAAATGGGATAAGCCCCATGAAGGCAAATGCAAAAATATGAAGTTCCAGTCCCTGTGTATTGGTCAGTACATAGTCCACGAGAAGCTTGCCCCACACACGTATCATTTACGATCACTTGATGGGAGGATTGAAAACCTTCCTATCAACGACCAAGATCTCAAGCATTATTTTCAGTAGGTTGGGTCGTGCCCATGCCATGTACATAATCTGCTTACTTCTTGTTGTTTTCATTTTGTTTACTTTACTTATCATCTTTGTTTGTTTGATTTTCTTACTATTTTTTCTTACATTTGTTTTGTTGCTTCGTATATTACTATTTTTGTTTTTGGAAATAAGTGCTACCAACTAATACGTTCTAGATTTTGAATAGAGTATGTGACTGAAATTTGAAGAGACTTGTGATGCTGCAGCAGTTGGCTAGTCTTATGTCTGTCTTCTCTGTGATTGGTTATAACCTTTGGCCAATGAAGTCTTGATGGAAAATACGATCCATATGCAAGGGAACTTTTGGTCCAACTATGACCCTGTTTCCACATTGGAAAGCCTCATGCCTATACTCAACCTTCTGCTCTGCGTCTTCACGCTCATCCAACTAGTGGAAACAGAGAGGGGGAAAATATAAATGACCAAACCTATGTCAGAGGTCCTACATGCTTATCTGAAGGAACAACCTCTTCTACTCTCAATAAGTCGATATCCCTCTTCCACCCCAAAACTAAATAAGTGTCTATGCACAATCCTCTTGAAAAATACAAAGGTGAAAGAAGAGAAAGGCTTCTTGTGTAGATATGTGAGGCATGCAACTCCACCAGGGTACTCACCAGGCTCGCTGGAAGTGGATCAATGTGTGCGTTCCTACATGAATCTTTTCGGGTACTATCCAGGCCTACTAGTAACAGAGCAACACCAGAGATGAAAACTTATACTCTAAAAATATTCAACTCGCAAGCTAAACTACCCTTCTTGAATTTGAAACACTAAGATCAAGCTAAAATTTTGATTGTGTTTGTCTGAGTTGCAAAAGGGTAAACCATGGATGTCCATGGGGTAAGTGGGGAAGCTAAAGTAACCTGCACAACGATTCAATACTCCCCAAAAGACCAAGGCCCTGTGCTAGCAATGAACCGAGACAGAGAAGTTGAAGTTCTATGAGTGTGTTGCTAAGTGTTGTAGTGGCTACAACCACCCTCTAAAATTTTGGTTTGCACCAATCTCAGAGCCTCCCTTGAGAGTCTCACTTGATGACTGCACACACTCGAGTTCTCTCCGTGAGCTCGTGTTAGTCCTTGCATTGGCCTTGCTTGTTCATTTCATTCAATTTTTTGCATGCTAGTGTCTAAGTCATGCTTGTGACCATGTTCTGGTTATGCTCAAAGTATTCGCTTCATATGTTCTTATTTTGTTCACCATGAAAGCATCTGTTGCACTCACACATGGAGTCACATTCATCTTCACACAAGCATCGTCTCGACTAATGAACGGTCAATCACGAGTGTTGCGCTTGTCATTTGCACCATCGGTCAGTCATGTTGAACATGTGTGTCTATATGGTTTGATTTGTTTCATCGTCGAGTCATGTGAGTCTTTGTTTGCATGATCACCTATGCATCTTTTGATCGTTCACACACTTAGTCATTTTTGTTGAAGTTTTGACAACTAGACTCCCATATGATAGTCAGGCCATCACCCTGACATCGACTCGATCAACCATCAATAGAACAACGCAGAAGTACCAAGAAAGTCTTTTCAAGTTGTGCTGCCCGCAAGCAATTCAATCTACTTTCATGCTGACCACCCGGACAATTAGACCCGACAGTCACCCTAGGACTGACTCCCCTCAAAATTTGCATAGAGGCCACTGACCTTACTTGCTAAGCTGACAAAGTAAATTGTGTAGACAAGCCAGATAGACATCAAGTGCCCATCCCTATCTCCCTCAGAAAATTGCATAGTTTTCCCAGTGAGTCATCCTAGCAGTCAACCGGCTTCTCATCCAAGAAATTGTGTAGTTTTCATGAGCAGGCCTTCTGCTACCCAGAAGTCTGCTCAGCTCAGAAATTGTGTAAAAATGATTAGCAGGATGACCTCCCAGCCTCAGTGTGGTTTCCTCGGCCAGCAACTCCTAGGAGTAGGCTACCAGTTCTCTCCAGGAATTGCGTAGTTTCTACAGCCAGTGACCCAGCAGCCAACTGCCAGTTCCCTCTAGGAATTACGCAGTTTTGGTTACCAGTAACCCCAATAGGAAACTGCCAGTTCCCTTTGGGAATTACGTAGTTTTGGCTGCCAATGACCCCAGTAGCCAATTGTCAGTTCCCTCTGGGAATTGCGCAGTTTTGGCTGCTAGTCTCCCGAGCAGTTCCTCCAAATAACTATGTAATCCCTACCTGCTGACCCTCCTTACAGCCCAACCTATTCCTCCAGAAAATTTTGCAAATTTTTCCTTCCAACCCCTGTTTCTTGCTCATTCTGGAAACTGCGTAGATCTTGCCTACCTTGCCTTCCTACACCCTGGACTGTCCCTCGCAACATTTGCACAATTTTGTCTTCTAACTGAGCCAAACCTCACAAACAGTTGTTGTCGACTTAGACTGTACATCTCCATCACTCGGTGAATCTTGCGCAGTTTTTATTAGCAGTGCTCGAAGCCATCATCCTGCTTCACAACCTTGCTACCTCTCCTGGTCACCTGCATCCGAAATGATCATGTGTCATGGTAGACTAGGAGGTTTTGGATTTGATGTCGTCTTGTCATGAGCGACTGCAAGTACATGTACACCAAAAAACCTAGAAAAATGACGAATGGGATGAATGAAGGGAGCACATGTAGAAGGATAGGTTCACCAACGAAGGAACAAATGATGCATGCGAAGAGATGAGCTCACCAATGGACAAATGGACGAACATGCACCTTCGCAAACAGATGAGCTTGTCAAGCCTTTGAACATGCAAGCAAGGAGAAACATGTGAAAGATTCATCAAGAGAAGCAAAGACCATCGAAGACTCCGTGCACTTCGCCATGTGGAGGTCAAGCTATGATACACCATGAAGACAGCCATCACCCAACAGCACTGTAGCTCGACATGCATTCCAGCAGCAGCACGAATGTATCATCACTGTCATGTCGAGTCATATTGCCCACATCTCTACTACGGGATATGTTGTCAATGAATGTGGTGTAACGTGGAAGTCCTAGAGACCCACTTTTTGAACATAGATTCATGTAAGTCGAAAATTCATGGAAGTCAAATAGTCATGAGGGTAGTCGAATAGTCATAAAGGTTAGTTTCACCCTTGGCTATAAATACCCCCTCATTTGTACATGCAAGGGACTTTTTACCTCAGCTCCTCCCACATAACCAAGGGAGTCTGTAATCTTTTCTTTAAGCAGTAAGTAGTGGCTCCAAGGCCCTGCACTCGGGGTTAGTGATGTATGGTGTAATAATGTGTCTTGGAACTTTTTCTTAATTCAGAATCCTACCAACCGGCCAACACGTTTTCACACATGTATTGTAACTATTGTAAGACTAATATTTAACACTTGTGATGCATGTTTCTTTAACTTATGTTCTACATCTAAACTATTTCACTTGTTGTAATACATAATCTATTAATGGAAATATGGTGTATATGTTGTTAATGTTGTTAATGTTCTCTCACCCATGTAGGCTACTCTCCTGGAGACCAGAGAGACCTTTCACATGAAACTTGTTGTAACAATCATTGCACTCATTTGGACTCATCCATTGAGTGTTGTACATGTTATCTTACCTTGTGTGTTGTGTCTGTCGCATCCGTGTGGAATGATCCTCTAGAAGTTGTGCATGTCCTATTGTGTTGTTTGCTCCTAGCCAAGTTGGGACTTCATCCCAACCAACTTGGGACTCACTCCCACCCTCTCCCTCTACAATGAAAGAACCATTGAAACAAGTGACATTTACACTCACCAGGCATGTGAACCTCACTTCTCAAAGACAAAGTAGACCAATCTCTTGTGCTGACAAGAAAGAGTTGAGGCAAATCCTTAAGACAATGGCAACTGGGCCATCATACCAAATGGGACTCCTAGAACAAACAGTGTGATGTCTAATTGCTACTTCATACCAGGGTGATCCCCTGAATGTTGGCAGGTCCAACACCGTCAACAGGGTGGAGGCAGATTAACCTCTAGATTCCCTTTTTTATTTATGGATTGGTTTATCCCATGAGATCCCACATTCATTCTTGGAATATGTCACGGGGGTGTTTAGCTAAAAGAAAGAGTTTTTTCATCCCAATCTATGGTCGTGTAGTACATGGAAGTCCCTAACTTCATTGGCTTTCACATATGGTTAATAAGAGCTAAGTTTCTCTTGTCTTTTATAAGTAAATGCACTTGTTATTACATGACTTTAATGGTTGTTCTATCATTGTTATCTATTTGGTTATAAGCTAGTTATAAGCATGGTTATATGACAAGCCCCAAGGGTTAGCTCAGTTGGTCAAAAATCATGCCTAGCCATCAGGAGGTCACAAGGTTGATTCTACCCGAAACCCTTGGGGTTAGGTCTTGCCAGTAGGCCGAGGGGCGATTAGCCCATATTTTTCCGTGGACATAGCGACCACTCACTAACCAAGTTTTTCGTGAACCACACTAAAGAAAAAAAAAAACATGGTTATGCGACAGATATAAGTATGGCTCTTAGCACATTTCATTCAATCAAAGTTTGGTTAATGAATGCATGATGTAATTAGTGTTATGAAAACTATTGTGAGAAGGCATAAATTCTTCTTACTAAATCTCAGATAAGTTTTCAAATCCTTATGTTCATATATGCATTCATGACCTATAGGTTGCATGTTCACCATGTGTTTGATAGAATGTCAATCCTTGTTAGGAGATGTCATGTGTTATATAGGAAAATGACCTCCTCATTAGTTCAAAGGGAAACGACATGATGACTGAAGCAATGACCAAGTTCACAAGCCTTGTTTCCATGCTAATGATGTCTATACACTAGCAACATACTTTATAAATATTCTTAGCAAGCCTAAGGGAGCGTTAGTGACCCAAGTAACTCTACTTGTTACCTCAGGAATAGCGTTAGTAAACCCTAATGAGGATCTTAGGGTCAAAGGAGTAGATTGACTAAGAAATATCCCTATATTCTCTCCTAAATCAACTCAAAAAAGCAAGGAAACATCCAAGTTCGACCTATTTGGGGGATTACTAATCCTAATGGAGCATGCAAATGGGAAAGAGCTCAAAAGAATGGAAACATCATTTCTTTTACCTAAATAAACTCATGGAGAAACTTGGCAACCCTAACCTCACATGCTACATAAGAAGAGCTAGGGCTATTGTGAAAGAGGTCAGATCATTTGAAAGGATAGCTTACTTGATTGTTAAGCAGAGTCTCAAACTTAAGCATAAGAAGTTGGTAAGAAGGGAGAGAGAGAGAGGAGCTGGAAAGGTAAGGGAAGGCTGATGCAACCGATGGTTGTAATCACTCTTTCGACATTAATATAGAATTGCAGTTGTACTATCCACTCTATGATGTTTGTATTATATTTCATATATATGTTTATTCAATGCCTTTTAGCATGAGTGGCTTAGTTATGTGTAACTATATGTCTTTTGTATATTCATGCATTGATTTTCAATGTTTTATGTTGTGATTACGCTTGTCTTTTCTATGTGCAGGACTTGATCTAGAGCTAGCTCAGGAGACTTCTGCCTAGTTGCATTGTGCTTTCCAGTAACTCTACACGAAGGCTCGAGGTAATGAATCTATTTTTCTTTGATAGTTAGTTATTGAATATGGACATGCATGTATCTTTGTGACAACTGCAGATAATCTTACAGTCTGCCAAGGGTCTCGGGAAGACCCTTGAGGGTTCCTTCATCTTCCATACACCATGCTTTAATCCCTATAGTAGAATTGGTGACTCTGCTATGGACTACACTTTAGTTCTCGATTTTCCCAAAAATATCCTAGATTTCTCCTCCTTCTAGACCTTCATGTAGTTCTTCATTCCTTTTCTGACCACTCAGTACCTTGTAGCACTCTTCTTTCATTGCTCAACCCTGGATCTGATTCCCACATCCCTTTTTTGAAGTGTTTTTCCTCACTAACATAGGTTACTAGTGTAAATAGAGCTTTATAAAGCTTTGTGGCTTCACAAGTAGAGTGTTAGTGCCACCAGTAACTCTTTATGGCCTCTAGCACAGAGCGTTAGTCACCCATTTTTTGATAAACAATAGTGTTTGTGACCTCAAAGGGTTGGGAATATTGCTTGTTGGCTTGATGGGGCCTGATCCAGGTTCAGATTTAATTAGCCAAACAAATCCCTACACTACTCGCCCTTTCGGCATCAGCCTATGAAGCGCAGACTGAAGTCTCACCCGAAGCAGTGTGGGGGAATGATGGAACTAAGTTTCCACACCCTTGAGATGTCTGAGGGGTCGATTTACTCCAATTGTGAATAGCTTTGTGCAGGTCACTTTGCGCACTACCTTGACCTATGAGGCCTTCACGATCTGTTATAATCGCCTTCGCACAACCCTAACCAAGGGCTGAGGTGCTTTCGCGCTGCTAAGGCAGCGATCTGCGCTATTTCCCCAAGTTACACCATGAATCTTACTTATCTTCTTATAACTATTAGATAACTTCGCGTAAATAGCTACTTTATCTTATATTCACTTAATCAACACAATCATATAAGTTCGTGCACCATATAAACAGTGAAATTGAAATTTAACCCAATACATTCAATGCACAAAACAGGAAAAGATACACAAAAATGATATGAAACTTCTCTTTATTACTCCTTAATAGTTACAGACTTGACTCGCCCTATGCACTCAGCTATAGGGGTCTACGCACTCAATTGCAGACTACTAGGCCTCTGTACACTCAACTCCAGATCCTTCTCCTACTCTACGACGCAAGACTCGACTCTACACTTAGATAAGACTCAATTCTTCATCCTTCATTCATGACTTCCTTCTGTCTTATTTATAACTTAGAGCCTCACTCTATTTATACAATCCCATGGTTCGCGGAACATGGGTAGATCTCTAAAGCTGACATTACATTACAAAATTAAGGGCAAACAACCCTATGACTCATGTACAAACTTCGTGCTCCGCACCCATAAAATGCGGAGTCTTTACATCAAATTTACATCTTTTGACTAAAATCTGGGATTTTAGCCCCAAAACTTCCCTTGGGGGATCCCATGCCCAATAGGCCCTCAATACAAACATCGTGACTCGCCCTCGAGTCACTTTGTCGATGCGAAGATCTTCGCATGGAGACCTCCCAACTCTGCCTGGACCGATGCAAGATCGGCATCACATTGAGAGGCTACCTATTGTACCTGTTGGACGCATTGTTTAGAGACTGCAGTACCTGAACTGCTTCCTTGCATCTTCTCATCCGTTCCCTGCATCCTGCTCAGGGGACTTCTGCTTAGTTGCATTGTGCTCTCTAACAACTCTACACGAAGGCTCGAGGTAATGAATTTGTCTTTCTTTGATAGTTAGTTATTGAATATGGACATGCATGTATCTTTGTGACAGCTGCAGATAATCTTACAGTTTGCCAAGGGTCCTGGGAAGACCCTTGAGGGTTACTTCATCTTCCATATGTTGTGCATTAATCCCTATAGTAGAATTGGTGACTCCACTAGGGACTACACTTTAGTTCCCAGTTTTCCCAGAAAGTTCCTAGATTTCTCCTCCTTCTAGACCTTCCTATGCTTCTTCATTCCTTTTCTGATCACTCAGGACCTTTTAGCACTCTTCTTTCATTGCTCAGCCCTGGATCTGATCTCCACAACCCTTTTTTTAAGTGTTTTTCCTCACCAACGCAGGTTACCAATGTAAACAGAGCTTTATAAAGCTCTGTGGATTCACAACCAGAGCATTAGTGCCACCCGTAACTCTCTATGGCCTCTAACACAGAGTGTTAGTCACCCATTTTTTTATAAAAAACAGTGTCTGTGACCTCAAAGGGTTGGGAAACTTGCTTTTGGACTGCTAGAGGATCTGTAGCTGTGTTTTGTTTGATTGATGTATGTCTTGAACAATTTTTTTTTTTTAGAAAATAGCGTTTCTTCTTAAAAGTTTTTATTTTTATAAAAGAAAAAATCAAATTTTTTATTGTTTTTGCTTAGTTAGTTATGCTCTGCATTATTTGGTTTCAGCTGTTGCTAGTGAGCATTGAAAAGTTCTCTCGGTTATGCTAGTGTTGTACTGAATAGGATGCATGGAATGAATATTGATGTATGAATGACTCTCCCTTTGCAAAAGCAGCTTATTCATCAAAATTGAAAACTTACAAGCATTGTCTTTGCATGATTTGAGTCATACGTCAACACCCCTACTGAAGACTCTA
This sequence comes from Pinus taeda, assembly GCA_000404065.3. Taxonomy (NCBI): domain Eukaryota; kingdom Viridiplantae; phylum Streptophyta; class Pinopsida; order Pinales; family Pinaceae; genus Pinus; species Pinus taeda. The sequence goes on from APFE030623346.1 coordinate 110,144, forward strand.
ACAAAGTGCACTTAAAATCTACCTAATAAAATCAATCAGCAACTCTTTCTAGAGTAAACACACATTAGTTTAGACTAGGATCTTGGGTTAGGCAGTGTGAGTAAACTACCCAAGATCATACACCAAAACTAGTTTCATTAAAGAGAGAAATCCTTCTGCACTCATACCACCGAGACCACTCCAGCAAAAGTGAAGCTAAATATGAGACAACATCGGATTGTAAGTGAAGGTAGCCCACCTTTTCTTACATCTCCTTTGGGTATTCTGTGTATCGGAGATCCCTTCCGAGATATTGGAGCTGAGGCGAGGACTCAGGTATCCTACCCACACAACGTACTGTCTATGACTATGTCCCCCCCGGTAGTGTATGTGATCTGAGGTTTCCCTAGTGGCCATACTTTTAAGGAATAACACAAGGTAACTAGGGCAGTCTGCCTTGGTACCTAACACAGATGGACCTACTCTATCTTCAATTTCTGGGAGGGTGCTCGTCTTCACAAGAGTACTTGGCCCCTCAATCTGAGGTTTGGGTGAAGCTCTAGAGTAACTGTAACTATACATTTGGCCAACTCTCTCTATTATTCATTGTGATACTAGGTTTCATCTCCAATGATCAGTGCTTATCAGACAGGGTCATTTCCCTCTACTTGTTGATTGATTTACTTAGTGTATTTTTTTATTTTTTTAGGTTCTAGAGTGTTATCATTGAGACTTTAATAAACATCACTGTAAAATTTACTAATAAAAATTATCGGCCACTGTGGCTACATCTGGCCCTCGTCATCAATCTAGATGATTGTTAGGACTTCCCCCACTCACTATGGAGGATCCGTCGAGCTCCAGTGAACCAAATTCCTCATCTTTGGGAAATCAATCTCCAAGATCTCAAACAGAATTAGTTTGGACATCCAACGATTCAAGTTTTCTAGAGTATTTCTTTGTTGAAGCATTTCTTCCTCCATACAATCCTCTGATCATGAACCCGTTGGGCCCACTCTTGGTTCATGTTACATCTGTACCTCCTTTATCTTTAGTTGGAACACTTCCACCCATCCCGTCGACAACTAGCGGGTCGTGGGACTTTTTGGACACTTTTGGTCCCTCACCGCTTCCCCAGTGGACAATTAATACCACACCTTTGATGGAAAACCCTGCTATCCCATTTTTCCCAAGTTCAACCCCTATCATGACACCCTCCACAAGTGGAACCCAATCTATTTCGAGTTCCACCCCTTTAGTATCAAACCCTGTACCTTTGACAAGTGCTACATATAGTGCTCCTTATAACACTCAATATAGCACAGTTAGCATGGGTCCCTTCAACCAACAATATGGTTGGAATCCATTGTATAGTTCTAAACCCCAAATTGTAAAGGAGCAACATATGCATATACTAGATGGGAATATAACAGTTCCCCCTCTATTTTCAGGCATTCATGGTCAGTCACTGATTGACATGAACATTCCTTGTGCTAGTTAAGGACTTATGGTTAGCTCTGTCGCGAGCGGGAATCCTCAAGGAGGTCCCAATCAATCCATGGGGGCACCCTACTTACAACCTGAAATGAGTTAGTGGGGGACTGCTCACCATGGGGGCACTTCTATCCCCCAGCCTAATGATCCCTATAGAAATCCACATTACAATACCATACCCCAAGGCACCTACTATACCACACAACCTGTGTATAATATTGGGAACAACATGATGGGAGGATCGCCAGGATCCTTAAGTCATATGTCATCACCATGGTCCAATTTGGGGGCATCACACACTCTTCCTTTCTTGGCAATGCTTGATATTCCCAACATGTAAAAACCTACAAATGACCCCATCTATCATAACTTACTCTGGCTGCCAATCCCGCATAAAATACTGACAGACATGCCTAAGTTCGAAGGGAAACAAAGGGAGGATCTGGGTACACACATCACCACCTATCATCTATGGTGTGTTTCTAACTCCATAGTGGATGATAGTATCTGGTTACGTCTTTTTCCCCGCACCCTTACTAGCAATGTAGCCAAGTGGTACATTAAGCTAACATGCGCATCAATCAATACCTTTGATGCTCTAGCGATGGAATTCTTAAAGCACTTCCAGCTACCCATCTGCTATGAAACTGGGACGGAACTCCTCACTTCATTACATCAGGATATCGCCACCCACATCTCTGATCATATACATGAATGGAGACATAGGTGGAGGTTAGTCAAAGCTCCCCTCCCAAACTATCTCTTAGCAAATTGGTTTTGCAAGTTTTTACTCCCCCAAATCGCTAAGGATTTCGCCTTAGGTGGTGTGGTCACAGAATACCAATCCATACATCGTGCCCAACACTTATATCTGATATATTCACAGTCTAGCACTCTATACGATGCAATTCCCAAGGCCTCTCGCAACTCCAATGCTCCCACTACTCAGCAACCTGGAGCGCACACCAATGGTATTATCGGCACAACCTCCAGGGCTGCTATAAAAAAACTCAGCAGTCACATTGCCTAGATGTCAATGGACCCCTCTACCAAATCGACTTCTCTTCCTACCACCATAATCAACTCTGCAGGGTACACAAAAACCTGGTGGTAAGAACAAGAAGAATAAGAAAAAGACTGCTCCTTCTGAGGAGTAGTCAACAAAGCAGCAAAACCCAAAGCAGAAGGCTGCAGCACCCCCTAACAATTGGAAGGATAAACCCACCAGATTCACTTGCAAAATTTGTGTAGAAGACCACATGACCTATCGCTACCCACGTCTTCAGGAGTGCACAGATTTCATTGCTAAAAAGGATACTGGCAGGACCCCTGTTGTCCTGAATAATCCTTTCCCCACTCAGCTGCGGCAACACCTTATTGCAAACCAACCCCAACCACTGTAAGGGGGAATGGTGGTTCTCAACATCCTTCAGCTGGTGAAGGACCTTCTACCATTTACACCTATGAAATGGTAGACCTACAAACCATATCTAAATCTTATGGAACTCCTGTCGCTCATGTAGAGGAACCCTCCTCAAGTCAAAACCCACTTCCTCCTAACGATCTTCATATCGAAAGGCTAGTTGTTGACATTGTGATTCACCCCCCTAAAGGGGCACTTCAACACATAATACATTTGCACGTGCCGCCCAAAACTATAGCATTGTAGAAGACTTGGCATAAGCATCGTCAGCTATGTTGGTGCTCGAAGTATTACAAACATGTCTAGCACAAAGGAAAGTGCTGCTTTTGGACATTGATGGTATCAACCCATAGGATTCCATGCTTGCAATTTTTGACATGGAAAAGTGTAAACCTCCCCTTTCTCACCAGCTTGTATTCAGGTGCAAATATTTTTGAAAGGTAAAGGTATACATAGAACTGTCATTAACAAAGGTGATTCTACCTGCGTAATGTTGAATTCATGTTGACTCGCTTTGGGTTCTCCACCCCTATCCCCGCTATTGAATTCCCTTAAAACTTTCGACGGCCACACTTTCATCCCAAAAGGTTACCTAGCTAGCTACCCCATCACCTCGTATGGGAAAATGGTAATGGTGGACATCAAAGTCGTAAATAGAAAGATCGACTATAATCTCTTTTTTGGTTGCAGTTGGACTTACACCATGACTACCATCATGTCTATTGTCTTTCACATCATCCTATTTCCATTGGATGGAAAGGTAGTCAAAGTGGACCCACTATCCTTTTCCACCCCTGATTATTCCTCATTACCAAGCAGCTGTGTACCCTTATTGGGTGGTGTACCTGACTCTTACATCAGTATCAGTATCGGTCTACTAAAGGGCTCTTCCCTAATGGGTTTTTTCCCTCTTCTGGAGCCAGTGGTTCCACAAACAGTAAATATGGATTCATCCATTCCTCATGAACCTATCGATCCTTGGATCCTATCGGCCCCTTCAGACACTGACACTTACAGAGAACAAATTCCATTGTCACCAGCTAAATTGGCCTACCAGGCCTTTCAATCTGCATTTGAATCTTCGATCACTTTGGTCATGGCCAATGATACCATTGCCCCTCCCATAACTGCTCCTTCTTTCAATCCCCTTAATCAAGTCCTATAAACGGATGAAGCCATTAGAGAGATCATGAGTTTTAGAAGAGGGACTGTGGGAGGACTCACACCATCGTGTTTTGATATCTGATTCAGATATGATGCCTCTTCAAATCCTATCACCTGACGCACCTAAAATCATTTCCTCACCATATATGACTATCCAAACTTTCGATTCGGAAGCAAACAAGGGAAATATTTCAAAGACATTTCTCATCAATATTTCTATCACGACAGGCATTGTGAAAAACATCCAGATTGGAGTAGATTGCAATCCTGAGGAAATTGCAAGCTTTACCTACCTTTTTAAGGAATTCCATGATGTATTCGCTTGGTCTTATGAGGAAATCCCCCACATAGATCCATCTATTGTCAAGAATGAGATCAAGATATACGACAATGCTAAACCTGTCCAACAAAGGCTTTGACCATTCCATCCCTACAAAATAGTACCCATCAAAATTGAGGTGGAAAAGTTATTATGTGCTAGCTTCATTTATCTCATTCCCTTAATGGAATGGGTTTCCAATCTGGTTCCTATCGATAAGAAACAAGGAACCATCTACGTATGTGTCGACTATCGAGACTTGAACGCCATGTTTCCAAAGGATAATTATCTGACACTGTTCATCAACCAAATCATCGACGACTGCGCTGATTGTGAATCATTTTCATTCATGGATGGATTCTTAGGTTACAACCAGATTTCTATAAAACCCAAAGACCAACACAAAACCACCTTCGTTTGCCCATGGGGAATCTTTTCCTATCGAAAACTGCCATTCGGTATAAAGAATGTTGGAGAAACATTTCAAAGAGCCATGGATTACACATTTCATGATATCAGGCATATCATTCAAGCTTACTTGGATGACCTTCCAGCCCATTCCAAGCAGCAAATGCAACACATAGATCATTTAAGAGCCATCTTTCTTAGGTGACAGTTTTATAACATACGTCTGAATCCACATAAATGCATTTTCTTTGTCGAGTCTAGACACTTGGATTCTTTTTCTCCAAGTACGGTATTAGCGTTGATCCTGATAAGGTAAAGGCAATTACTCAATTTCCTTAACCACAATCCATTCTGCATCTCCAACGTTTGCAAGGGAAAGAAATTTTTTTACAATGGTTCATCGTAAACTATGCTGAGTTGAAGAAAGGCTTTATGTGCCTACTTAAGAAGGGAGTGTCGTATCTTTGGGATGATCAAGCTCAAAGATCATTTGATGCCTTGAAAAAGGCACTTATATCAGGCCCACTCCTTAGCGCTCCCAATTATGGACGTGACTTTCTTCTATACCTGGTAGCCTCACCATCCTCTCTAGCAATGCTCTTGGTTCAAACTCATGATGGCTAGAGTGAACATGTGATATATTATCTATCAAAAGGCTTGGCTGGGCCTGAACTCAGATATTCACATGTGGAAAAGTTGTCATTGGCAATCATCTTTGCTGTCAACCACTTCCGACATTACATATTGCTGCAACAGACTACTGTCACCGCCTTGGAGAATCCCATGAGACACATTTTGTCTCATCAAGTAATTGGAGGGAAATATTCAAAATGGATCATGATCTTCCAACAATTTGATTTGGTTTTCACTACTGCCAAGGCGAAAAATTCCTTAGTCTTTGCCGAACTTTTGTGGGATCCTCCCATTGTCAATCCTAATGAGATATCCCATGATCCTCTTCAAGATGAAGTTGTCTATCTTATCGACACTACTAACCCTTGGTATGGCAACATTCTTGTCTACCTCTAAGCACAATGATTCCGCCCCGAGCTACAGTCAGGTGACCGTCATCGTGTCCGCCACCAAGTGTGACACTATTTAGTGCTTAATGATACATTATCTTGTCATGGTGTGGATACAGTTCTTCGACGTTGCCTCACTCATGAAGAGGCAGAACATGTTTTAAATGATTGCCATGTTGGGGCATGTGGCGGTCATCTTTCTGGCATATCTACTGCACAGAAAATTTTGTGCGCAGGCTACTACTGGCCGACCTTGTTCAAAGATTGTATCAAGGCTATCTGAAAATGCCATCCTTATTAAGTGTTTACAAAGAAAATGCACACTCCCTCGGCCCTACTGCACTCGGTTATCTCCGTCAGCCCCTTTTCCAAATGGGAGATAGACTTTGTGACTCACAACCCTGTTTCCTCTGCTAGACACAACTATATTATTGTAGTTGTGGACTATTTCATGAAATGGGCCGAAGCCCTTCCCACCTTCTGGGCCGATGAGGAAAGCGCAGAGCTATTTCTATTCAATCAAGTCATCTGTCGCTTCAGTGTACCCCGCACTATCGTTATAGACCATGTACATTTTAACCCCGTACATAAATTACCTGCATACGAATTCTAAAACACATAAAAATAAACAATCCGAGAGCATAACACATAAAAGACATCTACACAAAGACTTTCCCACTGGATCCCAAAACCGGGACTACCAGCTTGATTTTTTAGTATATTCCTTTCAATGTTACAATACATATTTATACATGCCGAAGCATCCAATACCATGGACCAAAAATATTCGCATCCAATACCATGGACCGAAAACCATCACGTCCAATACCATGGACTGAAAAATCATCGCATCCAAAAAACATGTGCAAAAATCATGCACAAAACAATAGGTGGGTCCGCCCAACCTAACATAGGGTCCAAAATCAAAATTTTTTAGGGTGCTGCCTCGAACCCCATAAAGTGGGGTTATGGGTACCCCACAAACCCCCTGTTAACTACATGGAAAGAATATAACACAAGCCAACATTCTCCCACTTGTTTTCTTTCCACAGGGGGCCACAGGAGAGCTTTGTCATTTTTCCAGCCCTGAAATGCCCATTGTTTCTCTACACCAGGAGAACTTCTGAGAGCTCACAGATTTTGTTGATGCATCTACAGTATTCTTCAAAGTGTCCACCTTTACCAGCAACACCTTTTTGTCTTCTATCATATCCCTCACAAAGTGATATTGAACATCAATGTGCTTTGTCTTTTAATGATATGCAAGGTGCTTTGCCAAGAAAATTGCACTTTGGCTGTCACAGTTATAGCTTCCTGTACTAACCCCATACTTGAACACAATCTCTGCAACCAAACTGCTTCCTTGCTTGCATAAGTGGCTGCCATGTATTCTGCCTCTGTAGTTGATAGTGCCACTACAGATTGTTTCTTCTCATCCAACTAACTGCAACTCCAAATAGGTTAAACACATACCCACTTGTAGATCTTCTCTGATCCAGATCTCCAGCCCAGTCTGCATCAACAAAGCCACCAATATCCAACACTCTGTCCAATCCTGGTCTTCCTTGGTAGCACAAACCATAATCACTAGTGCCACACAAATACCTGAAAACCCGCTTCACTTTTGTCCAATGCTCCTTTCCTGGTTTTGACATAAACCTGCTCAATACTCCCACTGCATGTGCAATGTTTGGTCTAGTACAGACCATTGCATACATCAGGCTACTGACTGCACTTGCATATGGAACATGGGAC
>APFE030623346.1:139442-173737 GCA_000404065.3 Pinus taeda
ATTGTAACATTGAAAGGAATATAATGAAAAATCAAGCTAGTAGTCTCGGTTTTGGGATCTAGTGGGAAATCTCTGTGTATATGTGTTTTATGTGTTATGCTCTCGCATTTTTATTTTTCCTGTGATTTAGAATTCGTATGAAAGTAATTTTTGTACGGGGTTAAAACCTACAACTAGTGGCCTACAAACTTGCACTACCTCCGACAGTGAAAGGCCATGATGTTTTCCATGTTTCATTTCTTAAAAGATATGTAAAGGATGTTGATCATGTTATTTATTGGTCTATATTGAAGGTGGAACCAGAAGGAGAATTCTAGTTGGAACCTCAATGCATATTGCAGTAGAAATAGCTCATGCTCCAGCATGGAGCAAGCGCGCAGGTAAAAGTATAATGGTGGCACTTTGGGCCCGATGAAGCTACATGCGAGATGGATGATTAGATGTGGGCTATGTATCATTTATTATTTGTCAGCTGAGGCAAATCAGTTTTGATATATGTATATATGTACATGGATGTAAACAGTGCCATGAGTTGGGTTATAAAGCTATAATACGTAGTATGGTTTACATGTTGTCATGTTTGTCATGAAGGTTTTGCTTTTAAGTGGGTTGTTAATTGTAAATACATTAAAGATTTGGGTTATAAATCTCCATGCACAGTATGTTTTGGTTTTTAGTGGTTTTGCTCGTTGTAGGTGTCATAGAACACCAAGGATGGTGTTCCCCTAAGGGGGAAGGGTCTGTAACAACCCAGAGTTAAAAGTTCACGTAATAAAGTTAATAAAGGAAAAACAAGACCAAGGTCAAGGGACACATTTTCCAAGCTGAATGTTGGGAAAAATATCCTAGTGGGCGTCACTTCTTGTGTATTATGGCTAAGGGGAAATTGGCAAAGGAAATGGAAAATGCTTTGAAAAGGAAAAAAGGTATTATCAACATTTTATTTATAAAAATAAAGTAAAATAGAAGAAAAGGGAGGTGAAAGGTCACAGGTTGCATGTCAGGAGGAAATTGAAGGAAAATTAAGTAAAAATGAAGATATTAGAGGCATCAATAATAAAAAGACATGAGAGCATCAATTGATAGTCTTTTGTCAGTTCATTTTAATAATTGTTTTCAGAGAGGAGAAGAGCACCAAGAGGATAAGGAAAACAAGAAAGTAAAGGAAGGATAAGGAAACCAAGGATCAAGCAAGGAAAGTTTGGATCAAGCAGCTTCAGCAGGTATACTTGCAAGTAACATGTTGCATGTATGATTTCCTAGCTAGTTCTGGAATGCATAATATGTGCATGTATGTATTTGGTTTCATTTATTTTAGTTGCATGGACTTTTCCTGGTTTTGACAATGGTTTTTAGCCTTGTCTTTCAATTTCTTGATAGCCTTGGTGTCATGGAATTCTTTCTTAGTTGAGTGTTGGATTGCTGGAAGGTTTTAGATCTGAGTGAGGTTGTCTTAAGAAAATCCCAAGGGTTGGGGGTGGAGCTAATTTTATATGGGAAGCCCTCAATAGGTGGGTGGAGATGGGAAAAGTACTCAAGGGATGGTGAACGAATTCTTAGGTATCCAATCTCATTTTGGTTTTGTGATCTCAAGACTGGTTTAGGTGAGATCACAGTATGGTGAGGGTGAAGGTAGTTTAACCTCTGGATTCCCTTGTTTGTTTATGGATTGTTTTATCCCATGAGATCCCACATTAATGATTGGCATATGGCACAGGGGTGATTGGATGAAAGAAAGATTTGGTTCAGCCCAATATTTGGTTGGGTGGTACGTGGAAGCCCCTAACTTGGTTGGCTTTTGCATATGGTTAATAAGATATAAGTTTCTCTTTCCTTTGATAAGTATATGTACGTGTTATTATGTGACTTTAATGATTCTTTTATCATTGTTATGTATTTGGTTATATGCTGGTTATAAGCATGGTTATATGACATATATAAGTATCTCTCTTATCACCTTTCATTCAATGAATGTTTAGTTAATGAATGTGTGACCTAATTGGTGTTATGAAAACTACTGTGAGAAGGCATAACTCCTTCTTGCTAAAACTCAGATAATTTTTCAAAGCCTTATTTCCATATATGCATTCATGACCTGTAGATTGCATGTTCACCATGTGTTTGACAGAATGTCAGTCCTGGTTGGGAGAGTTCAGGTCAAGTAATGGTTTAAGTTTTGGTTTGGAAGCCTTGTTTCTATGTGACTTATCATTTATGGAGATTTCCTTGAGTTTTGGGCAAGGGTTTGAGTCTTAGCCCTGGAAAAGTGGCTCAAAATTTAGGGTTGCCAACGTATAGTTGAATAAACAATTTCACAGTCACATGGGAGCAAGCCTATGGGAGAGATTAGAGGGTTACAATCGATTAGAGGCGTTGGAAAGGGAGCAACTAAGATTCTAGGTTAGTGAAACAGAGAGTTTTACTCAAGGTTTGGACACCTAAATGGGTTGGGATGCTCCTGGAGGTCCTATGGTACCACGTAGGAAGCATTTCCCTTCTTCCACCTTTATTTATTTTATTTATATAGGATTGTGCATCAACACTTATTTATTTCATGGGTGGAAGAAGGATCCTGACATATTGAGAGCAGAAGAGGTTTTCCCTTCAGATAAGAATATATAAGACCTCTGATGTTGGGTTGATCATTTAAATTTTCCACTTATCCTTCTCTACTTGATTGGATCAACCTGAAAAATCGAAACATAAAGACCCAAGTGTAGGCATGAGGTTTCCAAAATAGACATGGAGATCATGTTTTGACATAAGGCTTTCCTTATGCAAGGATCATATTTTCTATTGGAACATCATCGACCAAAAGTTGTAACCAATACAAGGAAGAAGGACAGAGAGTTAAGCAAATATTGCAGTGTCACAAAGTCCTTTTCCATTTTGTCACACTATCTTTGGAGCCCAAATAGGAAAAACTTCATGCAAATTATCATTAAACAAAACACAAAAGATAAAACACAAGAAGGAAAAAAAATAGGAGTACAAAACAAAAGGAGGCTAACCGAAAAGATGATGTGAAACCAACATGAGAAAACACAAGACAAACTACAAAAAATGAATGCAGGATGAATTTTCATGCAAACTAATATGCAACTAGACATAGTCCTAACCTAACTAGCTATAAGGTTGGGGTCACGTATAATGAAATTTCCAATGTAGCCACCATAGTTGTTCCCGACCTGCGATCACAATGAAATGATCAATTAAAATTGAGATAAAATAATGTGCAATAGAAAATATAAGAGCTTGAATATTCCGCATATCAAATTGAAGTTCTTGCATGTCAACAGGAAGATATGTCATAACCACAACTTCTAACCATTTGACACTCTTAACTTTTTTCTGAAAATTGTAAGAAGACAAACATTGGGGGCTTCTTGCATACATATCTTCATCTGCACTTTACTCCTTAGCAAGCATGAGAAAAAGTCGAAACCTGTTATTTATGATAGAGCTTTCTAGGTAATATTTCTTTGATCATTCAATGATTGGATCATGACACTCAAAAAAATTCTCTTGTGAATCTTGAAATATTTGAAAAGATGAATTTGTAATTAAAATCGTGGGATCGGGATGAGAATATTATAAGGGAAAATTAATCTAATCATATTGAGAAGGCTTTTCAAGATATAGGGCCTAACATAACCATCAACAAAGGCTGAAGTGCCTTAGTTGATTGACAAGTATTTGAATGGTGAGATAAAATGTAAAGATTAATCGATGTGAAACAACTGTCATCAAATATACTAGTGGGAAAATGAGAAAATGAATGATATTTAATATTATGATTATATGGATCATTTGTGGAAAGAGATGATCGATTAGAAGATAACAAAGATAGATCAGTTTGAACATATTTATGATTTCCTTAAGCAAATGAATCATCTTCCTCACATGATAAATGCAAAAAACGATTTCCTTATGACTCGTCACATGTTGTACTAGCATGGTAATCATCGAAATAAGTGAAAAGGGATGTTATTACAACAAACACATGAGACCAATCAAGATACAATGAATGAAGAAGAGTTTGATTCACACAATAACTCATGCATTTAGTAACACTCAGGAGGATTTCAAGTGTGATAAAGAAAAAGATTCATGATATAACATTAACAAGAAAAACCAAGAGCTGACTATTCTAAAATGAATCTGATAGGAATGGTAGCTTCGACCAAAGATGATTTTCAAAATGATTAACTTCATAGTTCCATGATTCTATGAGAGATACACATTCCAAACCTGAGTTTGATACAAGATATTTGCATGAAGATGAATCAAATGAGGAAGGTTCTTGAATCTGATAAAAAATGAAATCTTGAAATCTCGAAAGACTACATCTAAAATACCAAACATCTTTCAAGAATAAATTTGATCTAGTGAAACCATGAAAAGAGAAGTATTTCATGAGAGAAACTAGATTTGAATTAGTTCAGGGACCTTAGAAGAGTCAGGAGATCTTATTATAACCATCAACAGAAGTTGAAGTACCTCATCTCCCTGACAAGTCCCGAAACTTTCAAGGATTGTAAAATCGTATTTTGAAGATTGAACCAAATAGTGCATAGTGTGAGGATAGATACTACCATTGATTTTAATAAGAGTAACACTAACCGGGTGGTATCCATATCTGTCATTGATTCGATCATATTTTAAAACAATAACTAGATCACTCAAGTTGAAAGATTCTCCTGATCGTAAATCTAAAGATGAATGAATCGAGGAAATTTCATGATCAGTTTGATTTGAACAATTTCTTCATGCAAAACAAGAGACAATGAGGGATGGAAAGAATACTCAATGAGTTGATTGTTTTCATTTTCATCATGGATAATATCACCACCTTGTGTCAATTGAAAAGTTAACTCTTCAGATGGATAACTTGAAGAGCATGGAGCATCTTCATCGCAGGTTGATGCATTACAAATGAGAGAGCACTAGGGATAGTGAGATGAAGAGGAAGTTTCGATAAGAATATTTTCTTTGGCTCTATTAGAATCCATCTTTGATTTTGTCAAATCAACATCTTCTAGAGGAACCAAAATATTAGTTTGTGCACTTGGGCATACATCATCCCATAAAATAATGGATTCAGAATGATCAAGATGATGGTCGTCCAAGACTTCATATTGATCAATAAATTTGATTCTATTCGATTCATCACTGGTATTCTTAGATTCATTATCAGGCAAGAGTGAAGCAAAACCATCTTAACACAAAGGACTCTAGAAAAGGGAAGAAATATTGAAAGAATCCTCACCTTCTTTCTCCTCTACCTGCGAAATGTGACTACCTTACACCTCTTTATTACTTAAATTTGGAAGAGATTGATTGGGAAGATTGAGGGGAAAGGGTACATGAGAAAGGGATGGTGGATGATGACAAGTATCCAAATTATATTCAAGATTTAAATTATGAGCATCAATATCATCTTGCGAAATGGAGAAATTAGTCTTCACCGTAGGCTTCATGAGCTATTATGGGATTTCCTCCATGGGATCTTAATCATGAAAAGTGGAAGGGGAATGAGAAGATGGATTAGGAATTCTATTAGCATATTTCCCAACTTTATTATCATTGCAAGGAGGCACCCTCAATGGAACTGAAAAAGGAGGAGGACAAGGAACAAAAGTAGTAGGTTCCTCCTTTGAAATTTTAGGTGTCTCATGATTTACAATAGTTGGGGGGGTAAAAACATCAGGGGGTTCAGATTCATCATGCAAATAGATATGAACCAAACACTTAAACTTTTGTTTACAGAAATCCCAATTTTTGTCTTCTCTTAGAACTTCATAACAAAGGTGAAGGAATCGATCAGAAAAGCCCTTAATTGATTCATTAAGCTTCATTCTTATTTGATTAATTATTTTATTAACATTCTAGTAATCGTACCTATCAAATTATTTATGAAGATCCCTCACAAGCTGGTTGAATGAATGGATAGAAGCATCAGGTAATGTGTGATACCATCTCTTAACACAGCCTTCAAATGTCGGGGTGAGAAATCTAACCATGACATATTTGCAATGTATTCCATTACAAATAAAAAAAACATATAACTTGAAACAGATGTTCACGAATAGTTAATTCACCCTCTCCATCAAACTTAATTTGGGACAAGTTATGAAAAAATTTGCCAGGGATGGTAAGATTAATCTCTTTATAAAAACATCCCATGATTATGATTTGGGGAAGAGACATTTCAGATAAGAGATTTAAAGCAGACTCAATAAGAATAGCTTGCCATCTAGCCCTCCTTCTAGCATCATTTGTTGATGGTGCTATAAATTCATCAAGCAAGGTGGTCTCCCCAATGTGAAGTCCCAATTAGACCTCACACCATTTGGAATAGGAGCCCCATCTGGAGTATCGGCCCAGTTTCCATATATTCTTATAGATTTTTCCTGGCTTTATTTTTCAGTAAGAGAGAGAAGCATGTGTGTGCATTTGCAAAAATCAAGTGTGAATGGAAAGTGTTTGGTTGTAGGTGTATCAAGGTTATTCTACTACAGATGGAGGAAAGGTGAGCCTCTAAGAAATAGGTAATAGTACCACCCTATTAGAGGCGCACACAAGCTAAAATATAATCTCCTAACATCAAGCATAATAGCCCAAATAGATGTGACAATTGTTACAACCATTACAAAACATTTTCAATTACATAAGCACTAAAACAACTGAAATAATTCAACTACTTTAGTACAGGTGAAATAAAACATGAACCATAAACATTCACATAACAATCTCATATTCACAATCCATGCATGAAAATGTGTTGGCCATCACGCTTCAAGTATTAAGTAAAATTCCCAAGATACATGAATACAACAAACATCACTAGCTCCAATAGTGGAGTGTTGGAGCCACAACTTGCTCCCCAAAAATATCATCTCTGTCTCTCTGATGCCTTGTGGGGGAAACCAAGGTGAAAATTCCTTTTCTTGTACAATGAGGGTGTATATATAACAAGTGGAGTGATTCTTCACCCCCTTTGTGACTCTTGGACTACTCTCATGATTCTTTGACTTCTCTATGACATTTTAACTTCCTACATGACTTTTCACATTACTTATATGACTCTTGGACTTCCACTTTACATTATAGTTTTCCATTACAGAATTTACATCTGGCACATGATGACTCATGACACAAAATGACATGACACTGAGGACATGGACTACATGATGACATGGCAATTTCAAGTCATTCATTTTTGTTAGTTTCTTTATGTCTTTTCGAGAGATAGAACATGGTATTTTCTTTCTCCTCCTCGTGACTTGAAGATAAGGAGTCTTCAATGTCATCTTGATCTTCTGCCTTTTGTTGTAATATTGTGTTCCTTCGTCTTCTCGCTTGATGATAATTCTGTTTCTTTAGATCCATAGGTGTCTCTTAGAATGGTGTCCTTCTCCATCTCCTTCATCATCATCCTATCATAGCATGAACGAATACCTGCGACTACAATCCACCCATGACAAGATGACATCATTCTAATAAAACCCTAATCTAACATGATTTATGAAATCACTTTTTGGGGCTAGAAATGGTGATTCGTCAAGTGAATGACTCATGGATTGTGTAGTTCTAGAGTTCAAGGTCTGAGACTAAGGCTTGAGGCTACAAAATGGGCAGTTTTGGAGGCCTGGATAGAGGATTGAATAATTGAGGTAGTCAAGAGCTCAAGTTGGAGGCTTGAGGATTGATACTACACAATGCATAGTTCTGAAGGCCTAAGCTGAGTGACTTCATAGTTGAGGGACTCAGGAAGCCAAGCTTGAGACTTGAAGTTACCTAATGAACAGTTGAGATAGGAGAACAGGCTAGGAGGTTATGTAGTTGAGGGTTTCAAGGGCTAAAGCTTGAGGCTTAAAGATTAAAGTTTCCCAATGCATAGTTCAAGAGGGATAAATTCCAAGTGATTGCATAGTTGCACAGTTCAAATTCTCAAGGCCAAGGCTTGATGCTTAAGACTGCGTAGTGCACAGATAAGGCTGGCTAGAGGCAAGGATTGCACAGTTCTAGAGCTCAAGTGTTGGTACTGATCACTTAGATTGTGCAGTGCGTAGTTCTGGAAGGAACAAAAATGTGCATTGCATAGCACCAAGAGACAAGGATACCGCTTGAGGGCTAAGAATGTGTAATGTGAAGTTTAGGCTAGCTAAAGGAAGCTGAGTGGTCGAGTCAGAGAGTTTTCCCAATTGGACTAAGTGTCAAATCAGTGAGAGGAATATCAGAAAAAGAATGACTCTAAAAATGACACACACTTAGATCACTTAACGACACAACATGGAACACTAAAAACAAATGAAAAACATCCTTTTCTTTAATATAACAACTTTGTGATGACCTACACCAAGTGCAACACCAAATATACACTTTGTGACAACCATGATGAAACTTTTGTGACAATGCTTGAAACTTTGGAAATGAGTGTGATACATGTTTAAATGGTAATACCAAATCATTTACACAAAATTTACCCCTTGAAACCACCAAAACTAGCTTTCACGCATTGTGCAACACTCCATATGCTAAAAGATGACATTTACTATATGAAGAGAAATGTGTGAACGAAACTTGCGATACACAAACAACAGAGAAATCAAAACATGCTAGAGTGAAGATAACATGAAAATGACACTAATTAAAGTGAAATCAAGAAAAAGTGATAGTTGAAAGCATGAAAACTACACTTGCGAAAGCGAAGGTGTGCAAAAGCAACAGTTTGAAAAACCCACCAAAATAGAAGTATGAAAGCAGCCAAAAGTGGAAGGTTATCAATGAAAGCACTCATTAATTGTCAACATAGGTTAATTATTGCACAATCATTATCTTGATGGATTGTGCTAGGCTTATTCAATATTGTATAAAATAATGCACTCATGAACTTATTGCAGACTGAGCATGTGCGAAAAGGTGACTTTGACACTTACAATCCAAAAGTGAGCTCAAGAACTTAACAAAACATCAACCGACCAAGAAGTGACTACAGAACAAATGATCATAAGATCTACAGTGGGCTCCAAAATTCAAGTGTAAGAAAAATTTTGGAGGGTGTTTTTCACAATGACAACAACTAGATAGGGTAAAACTATGACTTTATGAGGGTTTTGAAATCCTCCCACTCAGTCACTAGAGGATCTCCCTCTAACATAAAAGTCTTCATGTGGCTTTCCCTCTAGTTCAAAGAAGGACCCTTGAAATCTATTATTCTTCCTCTATATGATGAGAACTAAATATACTCATAATTATTGCAACCAATGGTTTAAATTCAAAGCCTCAATCTCATCATGATATGGCTTGATGACAACCTTCACTTCCATTTTGAATAGGGACTATGAATGGTTCACAATAGTTGAATTTCATTGTTCCTTTTCAAGTCATTTCTTAGATTGCATCTCTAGTTGTTCGTGATTTTTCCAATTTTCCCTCCAATAAGGCATCCATGTTAGAATCTCCATATTATCCTAATAGCCTAAACTTATTGGCCAGGGCCACCATGAAGAGGCTCACATAATGGTTTATAATTGTGACTTGTGCTTCCAATCACATAAACCTCTACTCTACATTATCTTAAGAGTTTTTAACATAATCTTTGGTCATGCTGGGGTTTTATGTCTTACCCAAAGAAACCTACTTTGATACCAATATGATCTGTAAACTTCCATGGATACTCCATTGAATAGTTCATCACAATAGATCTACTAAAATATATTGAAAGATCTGAAACGTATACTATGAGGGTTAAGTTCTCCTTAGATTTATGGTTCCATTAATTAGTTTTTATTGCATATACATGAAAAATGTAATTATGAAAAAAATATAGAACAAATAAAAAAATCACTCACAAACCATAATAACATAATACATGACCTAGGAATCCCTTTAGGGAGAGAACCCAACTGGAAGGTGATGTTTCTCCGCTCCCTCTTTCTCTAAATGGAAATGGATGCAAGTACAAACAAATGAGACATATGGCACATGGGATGCTTTAGTGTGCTAACCCTCTCTATTTTCTCTCTCCTTATCCACTCTCAGCTAGTCTGCTCATCCATGGAACAAAATTCACTTAAATAGAATGGAACCCCTTTTCCTCCTAGTGGCCTAGTTATAATGCAACTCGATAACCTACTAGTGGTTAAGTTTTACTCCTACAAATCTTAAATAGAGTTAAAATTTATACTCTTCTAGATTTTTATTCATGATTATCATGTGGTTAGACCCTTTGTGCTGAATAATGGGGCTTGGTGCGGCATCCTATCAAATCATGACGGTCAAAATAGGAAGGTTAACTTATGGGAGGCCTACATTTTTCATACAAAATCCAATTGAGGAAATCCCTACACCATTAGAAAGGTATATGTATGTATACATACACTATGGGATATCAAACTTAAGTAGAAAAATTTTTCCTACAATAAATTCCATTTTTTGCCTCAAACTACTTCCATAAGATTTTAGACTCCAATTTTCCAAACTAGGACTCGCTGGTAAAAATGGTCCACTGAGATGATTCCTCGACTTTTCCACTCCAAAAGAATCAATATGGATGAAAAATAATATAATGATATAATTTGAATAACTAAGACTACCATATCTTCAACCATGGCTTTTTTCCAAAGTTTTCCATCCTATGAATGCACTACCTCCCTAAAAGTTATAGGATCATCATCAATAATAAACAAAGGAAATTTTGAATAGAAATCAAGTTGAGTCTATATTTTTAGTGTCATGCATTCCCAAATTTATTTCCTCTATTCCAAAGTCAGTGGTTCTTCTTATTATTATTCTTGTTCTTCTATAGAGTCTGATTCATCATCCTTCAATTTAAACTCTATCTTCTTTGGTTCTTTCTCCCTTGGTAGGTGGTCATGTTTGATAACATCTTTGATTTCTCTAAATACCACATCTTTACTATACACAACCTTCCAGTTTCTAGGATCCAAAGATTATAACTTTTTAAATTATATATATAATAAGGATACACCTTTTAGCTCTATTATCCAAGTTACTCCTATTCTCCTTTGGAACGTGTACATAAGCATCACAACCAAATACCCTAAGATGATTATAAGAAGTTTTATTAACAACCCATATCTCATGTAGATTTTTGTCATCCAATGTTAGTGAGAGTGATCTATTTACTAGGTAAGACGAAGTGCCCACTACCTCTTCCTAGAATTTTTGTCCTAACCCGACACCAGTGAGCATGCTCCTTGCTTTCTCCCTCAACATCCTACTCATCCTTTATCCAAATCCATTGTGTTTAGGTGTGTATGGAGTAGTATTATGCCTTAATATACCACATTTCTTACCAAATTCTTTGAATTATTTACTTCAAAATTCTCCCCCATTATTTGTCCTAAGCACCTTAATTTTATTCTCTATATGATTTTACATGAGGCTTAAACTCTTTGAATTTTTCAAATACTTTATATTTACCTATGATTAAATAAATACATGAATTCCTCAAGAATTTATCTATAAATGAGACACAATACATAGATTTGCCTAGTGGTGTAATTGAAATATGTCTAAACACATCATTGTGTACCGGATGTAATATTCCTTATAACCTTGCATAACTAGAGGAGAATCTTACCCCGTTCTTATTCCCATATAAAAAATGTTGATAGAAATCAAAATCCAAATATCAATTAGACATACCTTTTACCATACCATTACCATGAAATAATTGAAGGCCCTTCTCTCCAATATGTCCCAGCCTTTGATGCCACATCATAGTCTTTTCTCCAAAGGTTGTAGGTTTTTTCTCCCTTTTGTTCCACTCTTATAAACAATGGAATTGTTGTAGCCATCACTAGAAATTATTTGTAGCAGCGTATATAGAGTCCTAATCTAAAATCCTTTCAACAATACCATTACTCCTCGAACCATCGTATAGGCAGCCTTTTCAATGACTATTTTTGCAGTTGTATCGCTTGTATTTCTTACTAAAATCAAATTTCTAGCCAATCTTAGAATGTGTAGAACACTAGGGAGTGTTATAATCCTTCCACCCATGACATTCAACTTAAATTTTCCTAATACTTTGATTATGGTTGTCAATTCATCTCCTAAGAAAACATCACCACCATCGAATCTCTCAAACTCACAAAACCACTCCCCGTGAGGAGTCATATGAAAGGATGTGCCTAAGTCACCATCCATGCTTTAGGATGTTTACCTATACTTGAATCATATTCAGATCCCTTCCCTTTCTCAGCTATTTTGGATTTACAATCTTTCTTATAATTTCGTTTTTTTTCACATATCCAAAGTACCTTTACAAAATTCCCTAGAGATTTAGATTTCCCACTCAAGGAATTATTTTAATTTCTATTCTTGAAGCATCCTGTTATAAACAATGTATATCCATTATGTATTTCCATATTTATTCATCCCATCTCCTCTAATAACAAGGATTAGACAATTTCATTAAATGTTAAACTAGTTGCATTACTACCTATGGCAACAACAAGTTTGATAGAGAAAATAAAAAACTAAAGCACTTATCTTCATATGAAATCTTAATATCAACAGATAATAGTTGACTAGCACTAGTATTGAAGTTGTTTAGATGCCTCGTCACTGACTCTCCGTCCTTTATCCTTAGATTATAGAACTTCTTTTGTAGAAGAAATTTGTTCAATAGGAACTTAGATTGATATAAGTCCCCTAACATGTCCCAAAAATCTTTTGTTGTAGCTTCTCTTGAAACATTTAGTAATACTAATCACAATGACACCATTGTATTGTGATATTTTCCTTTTTATCCAAATTGGTTCAGTGTTTTGTTGACATACCTAATCGGTGAAAAACTTGGATCCACAGTGATCCATTGATCTCTGTCCACCAACAAATATTCCATTTTTGGCTTCCACGATAGAAAAATCTGACCATTGTCTTAATCTCCATCTTTGAACTAATCTCCATTTCCTTTCACCATAAGAATCACTTCCACAGATCTCCCATTATAATAGGGTTTACCACTTGCTTGTGCAAAACCCCTTAGCCATAAAGATGTCCCCTTAAAGCAAAAACTGATTTGATTCCAAATGGAAGTTTTAACTATGTATATTAATTTCTACAAACAATTTCATAAAAAAACATAAAATATGCAATGGAAAACACACACACAAACATAGATATTCTATCTTGGAAACCCAAAACTCTGAAAACGAGGAATATTTTTCAATATTATCTATATATATTATATTATATAATATTATATAATATATATATATAAATTATAGATATAATATAATTAATTATATTATAGTTAATATATATATTTTCCGATCCAATATTACAATACAACATATATATCTCGACATCCATGAACCACCAATCCATTTACACTAAATTAGAATACAACCATAGTTCCTTAACAAAAACTACAAAACCATGGGGAAACCCACCATCCACCACAAAACTGCTTTTGGCAAAATCATGTGATGAAAACCACCAAAATAGATGCAAAACATTTCCCAAAATTTTCTTTTCGAGGCCATTTCCATCGAAGGCCTACATAGGGAGGCTTTTTCCCCTTGGAAAATTCATTTACCCCACCACCACGGCCACCCCTCCGCCAACCCCCCCTCCACGCTACTTATCACACATTGTACAATGGGTGGGGATAGTCATGCAAAAAGTATAACACATATCTAATAATCTTAGATTAAAAAACTTCTTCACAAAAAGATTTCAATGCATCACTTTATTAAAACTTAAAACTTAGTGTTACCTAGAATTTTCAATAACACATATGCATCAGGAGTAGCGAAACTTACAATAAGACATTAAACTTATTCTTCAATGAAAATTAGATAATAATATTATAACTATTATATATAATATAGATATATATAAATATATATTATATATACCATATATATGATTTTTTTCCTATGTTAGACATTAGATATTGGAAAAAATATATCTGTTCAAATGCATATCAGTGGTATGTCAATGATCTAACAATTTCTATAGCCCTTGCATACCCTTTAATGTGTACTAATAATAGAATGGATTACAAGAATGCTTAGAAATATACCATATTCTCAAAAATTGATTTCTTTATCTTCATAAATGCTCATCATTACTAATCTTGGTCTCCCATGCTTCTATCATTTTAAAAAATTGGCATTTTTATTCATTGAACAATGTTATAGATCTAACCCAGAAATATATGATAATACAAATATACCCAAGAAATAACAAGATCTGAATATAGATAGAAATGCTTCATAATTGATCGAACCCTTAAGGTAGGGCAACACCATACATTCACTCCTTAAGGAAGGAGAACACTCCACAAGCCATATACATGTTCATACAATAATCCTTGACATTTCTCAATAGGGAGTCTCTAGCCTCTATATAGGCCTCATACATACAATAATATGGGTCATTACCATGGTTCCCTCAATACCATCTATCTAATACCATGGGCTACTTGTGGTCCCTTACATGATACGGGTTAACCACCTTATTTATTACTATGGCCCATCCCATTATTGCATTATTCCCTTGGGTACCTCCCTTTGTACCCCATATTATCCCCCCTAGGTATACTACATTCCACCCCCCTTAACATGTTTCGTCCTCGAAACATACGAAGAACATAAATAATAAGATCTACTCAAAAGAGTAGTCCACTAGTACCATGCACGTGCAACTAGCCATCCAAGAGAAAGGTGAGCCCTTGATCCAGCTGGTGCCTCGCTTGCTTGAGATGGAAGTTGACCCTGGAAGCTCTTCTATGTTGATATGTAGTAGGTTGATTGTCGCTCCTTTCTATCTGTCATGCAGGGGTTGTTGTCCTTATGGCTAGTTTGTTGCCATCTTGTTGGTTGTTTTCTTACAACGTGATGTGGGTGGTGATATGCTGAAATTTTAACCAACGATGTCTTTCTCTTTAATTCATCACCTGATGAGGCCTGATTGGTAGCTAGTACATGTTGTGTTCCCTGTTGTTGTTTTTTATCTTCCAATATTACTTCAACCACTAAGTCCTCATCTGATGTATCCGTACCTGTAACAGTGTCTGCTTCAGCCTCCTTGGAATCTACCTGTTTTTCTTGTACCTGGTTTGATGTTTGTGTTTGGTTGTTGACCATCAAGGACTCATCATCTGATGTGTCAGTCCCTTGAACATATTCTGCTTCAACCTCCTTGGATTCTACCTGTTTATTGATGGAAATATCCTATAATGTAATTTTCTTCTTTTTATACCAAAGTTTCAGGAATTTCTTCTGCACATTAATATTGATAGTACCCATAGATTCCATCCAAGAGTATCCCAAAACAACATCCATGTTATCCATATCTGAAGTATAAAAATCAGAATGCAATACATACTTATCCTTAGAAATCTTCAAATCTTTATAAACTTGCACCTGCTCATTATTAACCTATGTGTGCTCTATTTGTTTTGCTAGAACTAGCAATTTTTTTGCCAAATTGACATTTATAAGATTTTGTTTGCAACTAGGATTTATAGACACAATGATCTTCTCCTTCTGAATATATGCATGAACATGTAATAAATAGATACCAGTAGAACATAACCCCACATGTTTCTCATTTATCTTGTTTTCTAGCATGAGACCATCTATCTAAAAGGAATTTTTCAAATTCATCATCTGGCAGGTTGTAAAACTTCTTTTTGTTAAGTAATTTCCACCATGTGGCCGCCTTATCTCTAAATTGCTCCACTACCCAAAATTTCCAATTGTTTGCCCATAACCACTTTTTTTCTTTTATGTATTCTTCAATAGTAGGACCATTATCTTTTCCTGTAAAATATAGAACCGCCATGAAGAGGGTTTTGAAAAAAAATCACTTACTTGGCGAAAATTTGAAATGGCCACAATTTAGTCAATATTGCTCAGAATCTCTATTATGACCTGTTTTCGGAATGGAACCACCATTCTACATCGGCCCATATAATAGAAATCCCGATCTAGGCAATGGAAATACAGATTCGCGCTACAACTGTCCCACCGTCACAAAAAATTTCTAAAAAACAGAGTTGATTTTAAATCAGCGATGTCTCCCTCATCTAGACTCTGTTTCAGCTGATTTTTTTTTTCAAAGTGGGTATTTTTTCACCAAAAACCTAGATCTACAATTGGATTTTTCATATTTTTTACCAAAACATCCAAATCTGATATGCAAACTCGTCGCCCCGAAAAATATTTGCAACACCACTGATTTTTAAATCAGTGATATCTCCTTCATCCAGACTCTGATTCGACTATTTTTTTTTTTAATTGAGTACTTTTTCACCAAAAATTCAAATCTACAATTAGATTTTCGTACATATTTGATATGCAAAGTCGTTGCCTCGAAAAAATAAAAATAAATAACAAAAATAATAATAAAAAAAATAAGCAACTTAATAAATAAACAAATTAATAATAACAAATAAATCTACCAAAAAAAAGTAAATAAAAAATTTCTCCACTTTGCCCAAGAAAGTGCTATGATACCACTTGTTATAGATCTGAACTAGAAATATATGATAATACAAATATACCCAAGAAATAACAAGATTTGAATATAGATAGAAATGCTTCTTTATTGATCAAACCCTTAAGGTAGGGCAACACCATACATTCACTCCTTAAGGAAGGAGAACACTCTACAAGTCATATGCCTGTTCATAAAATAATCCTTGATATCTCTCAATGTGGAGTCTCTAGCCTATATATAGGCCTCATACATATAATACCATGGGTCATTACCATGGTTCCCTCAATACTATCTATCTAATACCATGGGCTTATTACATTATTACTAACTAGTTGTATTCCCTTACATGATACGAGTTAACCACCTTAGTTATTACTATGGTCCATCCCATTATTGCATTATTCCCTTGGGTACCTCCCTTTGTACCCCATATTATCCCCCCTAGGTATACTACAAACAATCTTCCATTCCAAGAGTCCATTGTTACATCAAGGATTTCTAATGCAAATTGTTGGCACTTATGGCCAAAAAGTATCAAAATAAACATTCGACAATATACATGAAATAAGGAAGACAAATGCACCATGACTAGAAGAGATAATTTGAACTCATATTGATTAACGAAGGAAATGTAAAAATTGTTCCTCTCCCATAAGATGCATAAGGTGACAAAGAACTCCTAAAACCTAGAAGCCTCCAATCCCAACAATCTCATAAAATAATATGACACACTCTTTTGGAACCTTATGCAAAGGAAATATAAGGAGAAAGATGGTCATTACAATTAACATAATATTAAATTAATTACATAATAAATGATAATAGTCCTTCATTATAATGATAAAATACGTTCCATTATAAATTTAGTTGTATAATATTAGTTTCCTCTAAAACATAAGTGCACTTGAAATAAGTTGTCAATAATACTTGATAATGTGCATATTTTGTTTGCCTCTACGATAGATTTACTTAAACCTTCAACAATAATAATAATAAATAGAAGAGGTTCTAGAGGGAATCCTTGCCTCAACCTCATCGAGGAATTCAAAAAATTTAGAAGAATTAATTAAAACAATAAATGAGATCAAGGATAGACACTCTAATTTCCAATTGAGAATTTGAACACAAAATCCTATATGAAGTGTAAATAATCTCAAATATAGATTCATAGCCATTGCGTAATCCCTTTAACTTTTGATAATGTGCAAACCCTCGTAAGCTACTTATATAGCTTCATGAGTCTATATTCCATGCAACAAACTTTATTTTTCTTTTGAAATTAACTTTGAAATTTTGCTCTCCACCCTCATAGTTATAACTTTAACTACCATCTTATAGATATAGTTATAAGATATGGTTATGTAAGGGTATGGATCTAAAACCACTAAATTATTCAAGATTGGTTTTATTTGGCATTAAAGAGGTAAAAGTAGAATTAAATCCTTGAATCATTTGTATGATCTTTTAGTATCTTCCACCACCCTCAAAATCCCTTCTTCCAAAAGCTCATAAAACATAAAACTATATAAAACTTCACTATCCACCCATTTGGCCATAGGATTTTATCGTTCCAAAGGGATGCCAAATTAACTTTGATTATTTATTTGACACCTTCTCTACTATAAGATAGTCTTACTCCTTTGTATAAAACTAAAGGAAAAGGATTTAATCTTCACTATTTTAGCAATTCTTATTCTATTTGGTTCTCTATTAAATCCCTTGAAATGTGTAACCCCCATACCCACTGATTCCTTAAAGGAATTTTACATATGAGCATCAAGATTTTTCATTTCCCAAATAGTATTGATTTTTTTCTAATGATTGGCGTTGTTATAAAAATATCTTGTGTTTTCATGCCCGTTAACTAGCCAGATAGACCTAATCTTTAAATTCCATTAGGATTATTTTTCTTGCAACAATTTCTTGTTATCATTTTGTTGGGTCTTCAATCTAATCCTATCATTTTCCGAAAAACTTGAAATATAATCTTGAGTGTAAATCTCTACTATATCCTTGTCAACTAGAATAATAGGGTAATCATCCCTACATCTTTTGGAAAATCCAATTTGATACAATAAATTTTAACCCATTTGCGATCATCTTCCAATTGAAGGCTAACCCATTGCCATAAAGACGAATAAAAGCTAACCTAATACAAATTGGCAAGAATTAGGAACCCTTCATCTATTAGAAGTTTTGTTTGTCTCCCTTCTCCATCTAAAATATGTTTGGGAAGTATTCTAGAATCCCTATCCACTTCTACCCAAATTGTAATCCTTTATGGGTCATTCATGGTTGACCTAGACAATAAAAAGATTCAAAATGATTTTTATTTTCTCCTTTATGATCATGAAATTCCTCTGGTTTAGATAGATCTTTAGTGACTCCACATTTATCGGAATAACATCTTCAAACCTTTTAAGAAAAACAAATTGTGTATGTATCCTCCTTGTTAAGTTACCCTAGTTTTCTAAGCTCTTTTAGTTGTAAGATTTAAATCAACACTTCAACTTTTACAATTTTTATAAAATAAATCCTCCTATAAAGGGATCCTCTCCACATACAATCCATATATATTGACAATGTTGGAAATATTTTCCAATATGTAACACCCTCCTCCCATATTTACCTATGATAACCATTCCACCCGGGTAAACATGTGACAAAGGGTTACTATAATATGATTCAAATCCCCAAGAAAATTTAAGGAAGTGGAATCAACAAACCAAAACCAAACTAACCTTCCTCAAGAGTTGTAGGACCCCTCAGAGGATAACCAACCACTCCAGGTGCCCAACACCTAAGTTAACTTTATGTTTATTGACCTAAACCCCTAGTTTCTCCCATGAAAAGCACTCCATGTGATTGAAAGCCTCAAGTCACTCCCACATTAAGGCCTTTATGCGACTGTAGTCCTTTTTAGGTAGTTCTATGCCAACGACCCCAAAATCCAAGCCACTTTTTCAGGGTTAAGGCTCAAGCCTCTGCCTAGAACTTGATGAAATTATCAGAAATGATAAATAATAAGAAGACAAGCCCTCTAATGCAAAACTTAAACCAGAAACTGACCAAGCTCATCCTAACCATGACAGGTATTTTTTCAAACACATCATAAACATGTAATGTACATGCCATATAAACACATCTCAACATACAGACCTCATACTTATATCAGATTCGTCAAGAAGGTATGATGCCCTCTCATAATAGTTGCATTATCATCTATTAGGTCATAAATTCATTAACATTTCATTTACTAAACAAAACACAAGCCATAACCAACGTTTGTCATAAAACCAACATATGACCAACAAAATAAAAATGATATAACATCCATAAAAGATATATAATAACAAGCACATTTACTCATGAAATACAATAGGAAAAGGGCCTTTATCAACATGTGCAAAATCCAACCAAGCCACAGACTTCCACATACCACCCTACCATAGATTGAGCTAAACCAAATCTTTCTTTCAGCCAATCACCCCTGTGCCATATTCCAAGCATGAATGTGGGACTCACAACAAAACAAAATAGGGATTCTCAATATCTACCGTGTATCCCGCCATTATCGATCAAGGGATTCCTAGGCCTGAAACCCTCTTCTATACCACCAGGTTTTACTATGTATCTCACCATTACCGATAAAGGGATTACTAGGCCCAAACAAAGAAACATACACTATAGGCCTCACAATCCTATCATATATCAGTTAAGGGATCACTAGGCCCTAAAACAGCATGGATGCCTCTGGATCTCTCCCCCTAAAATGCGAGGGATTTTCCCGTCTCCTCCCGCAGGCTTTACCATGTATCCTACCATTACTAGTTAAGGGATTCCTAGGCCTTTGGGAATTTTCCTGAGACCACCCCACTTAGTTTTGAAACCATCCAACAATCCATCTCAACTCAGTAAAAGAACTTGATCACACCATGCCTATCTCAAAAGGGTAAGGCAAGGGTGAAAACCATTGTCACACTTAGCAAAACCAATGCCAATGACAACAAGGAAACCAAATGCACACATGCATGTACCACGCATGCCAAAAATAGCAAGGAAATCATACATACAACTCGATGCTTGCAATAAATCTTGTTGTATCCATTTGATCCAAATATTCCTTGCTTGATCTTTGCTTCCCTTTACCTCCTTATCCTTCCTTTTCCTTCCTTCCTCAAATGCTAGAATGCTCCAAGAATACTCTAAGTGTATGAGAGTATATGAGAGAGAATAGAGAGAGAGCTCCAAGTTAAAAGTGAAGAAAAAAAGAGATGTGAATTGATCCTCAAAAACTTTTTTATTAATGAGGCCTCTATTTTCTTCAATTTCTGTTATTTTCCTTCATTTTCCTACTCACGTGCAACCTGTGACCTTCACCTTCCTTTTCTCCTAATTTCCTTAATTTTCATAAACAAAATTCCAATTAATGCCTCTTCCCTTTTCAAATCCTTTTCCATTGCATTTGCCAATTTCCCCTTAGCCATAATAAACCAAATGAACACTTGCTAGGATTTTTTTCCCAGCATTCATCTTGGAATAAATGCCCCATGTCCTTGGTCTTATTTTGCCTTTATTAACTTTATTACATGAACTTTTAACCTGGGGTTGTTACAAGCCCCTCCCCCTTCGAGGAATACCTTCCTTGATGTTTTGTGACACCTACAACTAGCAAAACCACTAAAAAGAAAAGCATATTGTCAATGGAGATTTATAACTTAGCTTGTTGTAGTATTCACAATGAAAAACTTGCTGAAAAGTGAACCAACATGACAAACATAACAACATGACACCCATACCGCATATTAGAACTTTATAACATAGCTCGTGGTAGTATTTACATCCATATACATATATACGTATACCAAAATTTCTCTGTCTCAATCAGAAAATAATGAAGGATACATATCCCGCATCTAATCAGTCATCTCCCATATAGATTCATCGGGCCCAAAGTGCTTCCACTACACTTTAACCTGCTTGATTTATCAGTTCCGGAGCATGAGCATCTTTCTCTACAAAATGCATTGACATTTCGACTAGAATTCTCCTTTTGGTTCCACCTATAATACATACTAATGAATAACACAGTCAACATCATTCACATATCTCTTAAGCAATGAAACATGGAAAACATCATGGACTTGCACTATCGGAGGTAGTGCAAGTTGATAGGCCACTGGTCAAATCTTCTCAAGGATCTTGAAAGGTCCACAATACCGAGGTGCCAACTTCGCACATGACCTAATCCTCAATGATATTTTCTTGGGCTTGCTACACAAGTAATCATGCTCCCCAACCTAAGACTCCTTAAATGTCGTGTTCTTATCTGCACAACTCTTCTACCTATCTTGTGTTTCCTTTAGATTCTTCTTGATTACCTATATTTTTTGTTCCATCTATGCCAAAATATTCAGTCTTATCAACACCATGTTCACTGGATCACTCCAACTTGTAGGAGTATTACAACTTTGCCCTTAAAGTGCCTCAAACAGAATCATCCTCAGTGACTCTTGATACCCATTGTTGTAAGAAAACTCAACCAATGGAAGGTACCCTTCCCACTTTCATTGCTGATGCATAACATACATTCTCAACATCCTCCAAAATATTGTTGACCCTCTCTACCTGTCCATTTGTCTGTAGATGATAAGCTATATTCAAGACCAAATTTGAACCCAAACATGCAAATAACTCCTTCCAAAACCTGGAAGTGAACTTAGCATCGCTATCTGATACAATATTCTTCGAAACACCATGCAACCTCACTATCTCCCTGATGAAAACTTGTGCTACATCACTAGATGAATAAGTAGAATTCACTGGAATGAAGTGTGCTACCTTTTTCAACTTATCAACCACAACCATAATAGAATCGTGATGTCTATATGTCCTCGGAAAACCTATAATGAAATCCATGGAAATGACCTCCCATTTCCAATTTGGAATCGAAATCGGTTGTAGTAATCCACCTGGGTGCTTCCACTCTGTTGTTACCTATTGACTTTCTAAACATCTAGCCACAAACTCTACCACTTCCTTCTTAAAATTTGGCCAATAATAGAATTTATTCATTGTTGTCAATGTATTTTGATATCTTGGGTGATCTGAGTATGACTTAGCATGAAATTCTCTTAAGATAAACTTCATGAGCTCATTGTTGTTCGACACATAGATCATGTCCCTAAATCTGACCAAACCATATTATGTAATACTATATTCCACATCCTGATCACCTGTACTTTGTTGTTGTAACATGTGCCTAATATCCATTTACCTATCATCCTACTGACCTACCTGTAAGATTCAATCCTATAAATCTATCCCATAAGAACTCATAGTTGCAATGTGATTTACTCGTATCTACCTTCCAAGAGAATCTACAACCTTGTTCTCCTTTCCCTTAATGTACCTAATATCAAAGTTAAACTCGTTGATCATGGCCAACCAACTAGCTTGCCTAGCATTCATATCTCCAATTCAAACTCACTAATCATGGCCAAATAATTATCTCAATCCACTGTGATCACTCATTAATATGAATCATTTTCCAAGAAGATGGTGTCTCCACATCTTCAAAGCATGGATGATCACTGCCAACTCAAGATCATGCGTCACATAGTTTTTCTCGTGCTCATTTAGTTTCCATGACTACATTTGACTTGTCTCTACTACATAAGGACTCCACCAAGTCCTCTCTTGCAAGCATCTGTACACACCACAAACTGTTTTTTTAGATCTGCAATCTTTAGAACTAGAGAATTTGTAAGAAACTGCTTCAACCACTTAAAACTTTTTGTGCATTACTCTATCCATTCAAATTTCTTACCTTTCCAATGCAATGATGTGATAGGATATGAAATTTGCGAGAAGTTCCTAATGAAACTCATATAGTAACCTGTTAACCCCATAAATGATCTAACCTCATCCACATTACTAGGATTTTCCCACTCCATGATAGCTCTTATCTTCTCTGGATCCACTAATATGCCTTCCTTGGAGACAACATGCCCCAAGTAATGTACCTCTGTCTGAAATAAATTGCATTCACTAGGCTTGGCATACAACTGATTCTCTCTTAGAAATCTCAATACTGCTGCTGAGTGTTCGACATTCTCTTCCTCCTTCTTAGAATATATCAATATATCATCAATGAATACAATAACTAACTTGCCCAAATAAGGATGAAATACACTATTCATCAAGCACATAAAAGTATCTAGAGAATTAGGTAGACCAAAAGGAACTACAACAAACTCACAATGCCCATACCTAGCCTGAAAAGAAATCTTGTAGATTTCCTCTTATTTAATGCATACCTGATGATATTTGTGTTATCTCAAAACCAGACCCTAATAGGTTGCTGATCAGGTAGACTTTAAGTAACTCTTTCAAACCTACTTTAGGTTGAGGCTTAGCCTCCCCAACCTGAGAGGGCTCTCTCACAAGATTAAAGATTTGGATAATGAATAAGATGGCTAACTCTATGAAACAAAATGAAAAAGTATAAGAGGTTGAAACAAAATTAGAAAGTATCCATTGGGCTTATGGAGTCAGATATGTTTCAGTAGTGACAGTAAGGTTAGATTTACATAGAAGTCAGGGCATTCAGAATCCAACATATGTATAACACACCAAACACATAGAGGGCTAAAACAGTTTACAAATGTATGAAGGAAATTAGAGCACTGTTAGTGATTTCTAAGTAATCACACATTCATAACACTATAGGTAATAGGAAAAAGACAACACAAGACATTCATACATCGAATTCCTTCTGATTCCTGAGAAGAAAAGCCAATACTGTATTATTAAAAAAATGGAGTCTTTAAACAAAGCACAATATGAGAGCTTTTCTGAATAATTTTCCAACCCTTTGTACTTCAGATGTTCTGCTATATATAGATCTCTCTACATAACTGAGATTCCTCCTCCAGCATGAGGGGAATTTGAATTCTTCTTATTATGGCACCTATTCACACTTTAAACTAACTATTAAATACCACTAACTGCTCTAGAAACCTAATACAATTAGGAGTCTAACTCCACATCATGTTGGTGATAGTATTTATTACAATCAAAACTCGTTCTCTGACAAGTGGTCTCCTTCAATTTAGCTGTGGTGGATGTTTGAAGCTCCTTACTAGTCCTTAATGTCTTATCCCTTTACTGCTGCTAAGAAGTAGGAAACTGCTCTTGTTTTTCTGCTTTTGGTTTCCTCAAGGATATTCGAAACCAATTCACCATGTTGTTCTTCTTTAATTACCCACAAATCTATTGGAGTGCCACATTCTTCATGTGCTATAAACCTTTCCCATATACCTGTGTGACAACAAAACCTCTTCAAAGTTGTTTGAAAAGTCATGGAAAATACTAGCGGTGATCATTTGTATAACAAAAGCTTAGAGTTCATATATCTTTCTTCCGCTTGTTTTGCCATTGCTGATTTTTTGCACA
Organism: Pinus taeda; assembly: GCA_000404065.3. Classification (NCBI taxonomy): domain Eukaryota; kingdom Viridiplantae; phylum Streptophyta; class Pinopsida; order Pinales; family Pinaceae; genus Pinus; species Pinus taeda. The sequence goes on from APFE030623346.1 coordinate 164,388, forward strand.
TTCTAAATGATCCTTCTCTGAAATTCCCTTTCAAAAATTTCCCTTTGGTCACTCAAAATTGGTCGACCGAGTTATGATATGCAGCTACAGCAGTTTCATAGCGCGCTACAAAACTACTGTGCATTGGGCATCATCTACAGCAGTTTCGTAGCACGCTACGAAACTGCTATGTAATAAAAAAAACACAATTTTGATGCCAAAATTTCACTGTCTTGAACCTTCATTCTTGAATTGTCTTTTCATCTGCCCTAGATCTGCTCAAAACTGAATGTAGATATACCATCCTTCAAGGAAATTTTCAAAAAGGTGAACTATCAAAATTTAGGACTTAGCCTTACCTTTTTCCTTAGCTAAGGAAATTTTTCCTGCTGGCTTAGCTGGATCTTCAAATCTTCAATTTTCCTTTTCATGACTCTGATCCCAGCTCTCAGGTTCATATTAACTTTTCTGATGAATTCTGCTTCCTTTAATGCAAGAACTGTCCAGGTATAGTATTGGGTATTACAGTCGACCACCTCAGGTATTGAAAATGTCTTGTCTTCCCACAGAGCCTCCATTTTATTAAAACGAGCTTCCTTGATTGCATGTTTCCTTGAGGCTTTCTTCAATCTAGCAATTTTGAGGTTTGCTAACCTCAACTTCTTTTTCATCTCTTCAACACTATATTCCTCCTGAGGGATAACTGTCTTTTTTAGCTCTTCATGCAGCTGTGAAGATGTTTCTAATGGAGTCACAGGTCTTTCATGAGTTTTTTCGATCGCCTCTATTTCACCTGCTTCTGGCAGCATCTCTTGTACCTGTTTGAAATGCCTCGTCACAGGTCTTCTCAACTTAAAGACAAATTTAGCAACCTGATCATCAAACTTGAGCTTTTTCGAGGCTTTGATCTTTTTGGTCTTATCTTTACCTGATTTTATCAAATCTGCTTGAACCAGGGGAGATTCTTCAATATCAATAGCTTGCAGTAAGTCATTTAGGTTTCCCTTTGAAATCGGGCTTTCCTCAGTAATCACTGTCATGCTTTTTTCTTTAGCTAACTGGCTCCTAGTCATTCTCCTCTGAACTACTTCACCTATATATGATTCATGTACACCTTCTTTGATCTAAGTTTTTTCTTTCAGGGGCTACTGGGGTGTGTCTTGGATAACCATTGATCTAGTGAGCTCCTTTACTTGTTTCCTAGCCTTCAATTTTACAAATCTCCTGGATCTTGTTTCTGCACGATAACTGGTTGCTAGTGGAGAATTTTTCACAGCTTGAGGACTGAGGCCAGTCTCATTCTTGAAGCCTAACATAAATATGAACATGGACCAGTCCCTGTCTATTCTTTGGAGCTCATGCAAAACGATCAACTTGACTAAGCCATGGTGAAACAATGAGGTCTCACAGGCTTCTTTCTTTAATTGAACCTTGTCGCACATTTTGCCTAAGCTAAAAAACAAGTAGAAAGGTAAATCAAATATATCCTTCTTTTGAAATGCAACAAAAGATTGAAGTGATATGAATAAACCTTATGATATCTCCCCTCACAGGTAAAGTACCTCTATATGCAGGTAAGTAAATTGGCATATGAGTCCTTGACAAAATTTCTGGGCACAAACTTGTTTAAATCTAAGTCAATGAACTTCAACTTTATAAATTCTTTGCAGGGGGTCATATCAAATTTGAAATTTTTAAACCATCTTTCTTGTCCCCTTGGAATCTCAATGACTATGGAGATTACCTCTGGTGAGATTTGCAATTCAAGTACCCCAACTTTTGAATTTAGTCCTGTGAAATTCAATGCAAATTCCTTGGTGATGTGCGCATGACCTCCTTGAAGTTTCTCACAAAAATTCCAACAGCCAACCTATTTGAATGCACATTCAACTTCTCTGTTCTTCAAGATAATGTCTAAACCTTCAAGTTCGCTCCTCAAGCATCTGCCTGACCTGTGTTCCTTTCTTTTTGTAGACTCCTCCATGAGATTCCAGCGTAATGAAAATTTGAAAGACTGGCACTGTCTCAACCCTTGATCACTGCCTCTCTTGATAGTTGCCTCACTTGAATACTACCTCGCTTGATGTTTAAGGAATTCAAATTGAACGTCTGCTGATTTCTTCCTCATGCAATGAATGCAATCATAATTATGACTGTGAATACTTGGCTCTTCTTGAAACTTGCAATCCAAGCGTACCAAGGTACCTAACGACTCTAATGATGAGGATAAGTGGTTGGACATGATAGGCGAAGTGTATAAGCTGACAAATGATGATGCAAAAATAATGGATTTTGATAGATATGATAGCTGAGAAATATTTGCTACAGATCCACATGAATCTCCAATTTCGTAGCGTAGCCAGTGTAAAATTTAGGTTATGCGCTACGAAAACACCGAAAGCGTTTCATAACACATAAGAACCTTTAAAACAAGCTTGATACAGGGAATCTATGTAAGTTATGGGACCAGTGGTGAATGAGAACGGACTATTGACCTTTATTTAACCATACTACCAAGACTCCTAAGACTTAGACACTAAGTAAACATGGAAACACTGAACTCGGACTAACACCTAACCCTCACAATCAAACTGATGTCAACAATTTAGAAATTGCTTCTTAAGTGATAAAAATTTGAATCTCAAGTCAATCTTCGAGAACACTAGTTCTCCCTTCAAATGGTCAAACAAGTCATCAATCCTCGACAATTGATACATGTTCTTGATGGTTACCTTATTCAACTATCTGTAATCGATGCACAGCCTGAGAGTACCATCTTTATTCTTCACAAACAACATTGGTGCACCCTAAGGTGACACATTTGGCTTAATGTATCCCTTGTCAATCATTTCCTTCAACTGCAACTTCAATTCCACTAACTCTAGTGTGCTCATCATGTATGGTTCCTTTGATGCTGGTGTTGCCCCTGGTACTAACTGAATAGAAAATTCCACTTTCCTGTGAGGTGGTAACTCAGGAATATCTACATGAAATACATCTTGAAACTATGGTAGAACTCGGTAAGTGTTTAATACTTCTACATTCTCAACATCCTTACCTTTATCACCGAAAATATGTACTACAAATAACACACACCCTTTCCTATGACTGTACTTTTCATACATAGTTGTAACCATTCTAATTGATGTTTCCTTTTTCCTACCCTGCAAGATCTTTTCTTCTCCATTGTCATCCAAACATTCAATAGCCTTGTCATAAAAATCCACCATGGTCCTATGAAGATACAACTAGTCCATACCCAACAACATATCGTATGATCCCAATGGAAGCACATTCAAGTGCGTTGATGTATACATACCATTCAACTCAAATGCACAACCTCTTACCCAATGATTAACTCTTCTTTTTTTACTTGTATCCAACTGCACTCCACGACTCTGCATGTACTTCACTATTCAAACCACACTTATCCACTAGTTCAGGATTAACATAATTATAATTATATTCAGGGTCAATCAAAATAGAAACAAATTGATTGCAAAGCTTACCATCCATCTTGAAAATAGATGCCTAGTGATACACCTTCCTGTTATCCAATGTTGCATAAATCCGAGGAATGATTTGTCCAACATTCTCAACTATTTGTGCCTCCTAATCATTGTAGATCTAAGGTCTACCACTCTGATGTTGTGGAAAATCTATCTTATGATGATATTTGCGACAAGTCCAACAATGTAAAGGCTTCCTTCCATCACCCTTATCTCCTCCTAGAACTAAAATACACGCCCTCTGTCAAATGCATTGAGCTTCTTAGGTGGTATTGCATTCTCTTTGTTGCCTATGTCATAAGGCCTTGTTCACTTCTTATCCCATTTTCCTTTATTCCTCTCATTACATTTCCAATCCTTCTTAATTTAAGATATGTGCTTTGATTTCTCATAGCAATGCTTTATCTTTTTTATGGCTTCCTCCAGTGATGTGGGCTCATCAAATCAATCTTGTCTTTGAATGCTACTAGAAACCCGCTAATGAATCTTTGAATCTTCACTTTCTCCTCCTTCAAATAAGGCACATACCTCAACAAATTCAAGAAATTTTTAGTATACTCCTCATCGGTCATAGACCCCATCTCCAACTCATAGAACTCCTTTGCCCTGTCATCATAGTATCTCTTTGATATATACTTCTCCCTTAAAAGTCTTTAAAACTCCCTCCAAGTTAAATCCTTTTCCAGAATGCCTCTAACATTATTCACTTCTTCCACCAAATGTTTGATTTACTTTTAAAATTGAATGTAGTTATTCTGGAATTCATGTTCTCTAAGTAATCATGCAATCTGAAGAACTTATTCATTCCAATCAACCAAGATTATGCATCTTGTGACTTCTTCATTTCTCCATCAAATGTAGGTGGCTTGGATTTCTTGAACTCTTCCGGAAAATATCCCCTGTCTCTACTCCTGTATGGATGATGGTGATGATGACCATGGTACCTGTCTGAACTAGAACTAAAATAAAGCCCTTGTCCATTTCCTCATCTATCAAGTGTTTCCAAGAACCTTCCATCTCTAACTGTGTCATCTCTATCCAACCTATGCCCACCATGAGACTTTCTACCATAGGATCCATTAGTTTTGTCCTTCTATCAATGACTGATCCTAAGTGGTCCCCACCTTAGCAAGTCTAACAAGCTTTGAAGGATGACTAAATTGACCTCTGCTTGTTTCTCTTGTGCCCTAGTAAGTCTCTTTTGTGATTTAATTATCATGTCATTATATTCTTTGCAACTCCTTATTTTTGACTTCAAACTTCTCAAAGTGTCTGATATGTGAGGGGATTACTCATCACTATTCTACTCATCTGATCTATAGGGAGGGTCTCGTGTATTGTAGTCTACCATCTTGTTGATCATCTTTGATCTTCTTCGTGCAAGTATACCATTTCAGCTAAACCAAATATAAACATAATAAGAATACCTCACTATAGTTTAGGGGAGGATATCCCATTTGCAAGATCAAAAAAATTAGCACAATACTTGTATAAACATAATCATAGAAATATATAGACATCATCTCAATCATCATCCAGTTACCATGCATGACCATACCAACCACATACCATGAGCCCATGCACGACAACTATAACCATGAAAATGCATGCATACATCCACATAGAGAACATGCATACACAACAAATGCATATTCAACCAACATGCATGCATGACCATACCAACTGCATACCATGATCCCATGCACGACAACTATTACCATGAAAATGCATTCATACATCCATATAGACAACAGACAACACAACAAATTCATATTCAACTGACATGCATGCATGACAACCATATTTCACCCATCCATTCCAAGGGTTGAACCATGCTCTGTTACTACTCTGTGGTATCAGATATCACCCAAAGAAAATAAAAATGAGACACCACCCAAAGAGAATGAAACTTGCTCTGATATCACTATTAACACCCTCCTCCAACATTTACCTAAGCTAGCTGGTCCACCGAGTGAAGATGCGACGAAGAGTTACTATGATACAGTTCAACTCCCCAAGTACAGTTAAAGAAGTGGAATCAAAAAAACAAAAACAAATTAACCTTCCTCAGAAACTACAGGACCCCTCACAGACTAACCAACCACTCCAGGTGCCCAACCTTGAGCTAACTTTCTTTTTACTAGCCTAAACGCCCAGTTGCTCCCATGACAATCCCTCCATGAAACTGAAATCCTCCAGTCACTCCCACAACAAGGCCTCCATGTGGATGCAGTCTTTTTCTTAAAATTTTGTGCCAGTGACCCTGAAATATGAGCCACTTTTTTAGGGCTAGGACTTAGGCCTCTACATAGAACTTGATGAAATTCAAAGAAATGATAAATAAACAAGAAGACAAGGCCTCTAATGCAAAACTTGAACTAGGAACTGACCAAACTCATCCTAACCATGACATGCATTTCCTCAAACACATCATAAACATGTAATGTATAGGCCATATAAACACATCTGAACATAGGGACCTCATACTTATATGAGATTTGTCAAGAAGGTTTGATGTCCTCTCACAATAGTTGCATTATCATCTATTAGGTCGTACATTCCTTGACATTTCATTTACTAAACAAAACATGATGAGATCCATAACCAAAGTATGTCATAAAACCATGCTTATAACGAACATGTAACCAACAAAATAACAATGATAGAACAACCATCAAAGCCACATAATAACAAGCACATTTACTCATGAAATACAATAACAAAATATATTTTATTAACATATGTAAAAGCCAACCAAGTCAAGGACTCCCACATACCACCCGACCATAGATTCAATTGAACCAAATCTTCTTTCAGGTAGTCACCCCTATGCCATAGTCCAAGCATGAATGTGGGACTCACAACAAAACCAACCAGGGCTTCTCAGGCTTTACTATGTATCCTGTCATTACCGATCAAGGGATTTCTAGGCCCAAACAAAGAAACATACACTATAGGCTTTACCGTAATCCCACCATATACCAGTCAAGGGATCACTAGGCAAACAAGCATGGATGTCTCCGTATCTCTCCATCTAAACAGTGAGGAATTTTCCTATCTCCACCCCCAATATTTACCATGTATCCCGCCATTACCGTTGATAGGATTCTTAGGCCTTTGAGAATTTTCCTGAGACCAACCCACTCAGCTTCGAAACCATGCATAAATCCAGCTCAACCAAGTAAAATAACCCCGTCACACCATGGTTATCAGGAAATGGAAAGGCAAGGTTGAAAACCACTATCACACCTGACAAAATCCATGCCAATGACAACAAGAGAACCAAATACACACATGCATGTACCATGCATGCCAAAACTAGCAAGGAAATCATACATGCAACTCGATACTTGCAAGTAATCTCATTGTAGCCGCTTGTTCCAACTCTTTATTACTTGATATTTGGTTCCCTTTTCCTCCTTGTCCTTCCTTTGCCTTCCTTCCTCCAATGCTAGAGTGCTCCAAGAATACTCTAAGTGTATGAGAGTATATGAGAGAGAATAAAGAGAGAACTCCAAATTAAAACTGACAAAAAAGGTTGTGAATTGATCCTCATAATCCTTTTTACTAATGAGGCCTCTAATTTCTTCAATTTCCATTTTCCTTCATTTTCCTCCTCACATGCAATCCGTGACCTTTCACCTTCATTTTCTTCTAACTTCCTTAATTTTCATAAATAAAACACAAATTAATGCCTCTTTCCTTTTCAAAGCCTTTGCCATTGCCTTTGTCAATTCCCCCTTAGCCGTAATAAACCAAATGAACGCCTACTACGATGTTTTTCCCAACATCTCACTTGGAATTGGTGTTCCATGACCTTGGTCTAATTTTACCTTTGTTAACTTTATTACATGAACTTTTAACCCGATGTTTTTGCACAATATCTAGAGAGTAGAGAACAACTCTAATCCTTCCATTCAAAACCATAGAATGTGTCATTCTAAGAGATTTATTTCTCCACCTATAACACAGTTATCAAGATGAGAACTATGACACATAAACAATAACTCTAGCCCTAAAATTCCATATTTGTGGGTCAAAATAACCAAATAAATTCCTTAATCAAAAGTGGTGCTACCACTAGGACCTTTTCTGGGGGGTGTAAATTAATACTTTGTGCAACCATGGCCTTAATAACCTTGTAATGTTGCCAACAAAAACCTTAAAATCAATCCCTTAATTGCAAAGTGGCATTGGTATCAACATTTTCTTGAGGTTAAAGTTACAAATTTTTTGAAATCATGGACCTAACAGTTGTAAGGGTTGCAACCAAATTCTTAAAATCGGCCCAAAAATAAAAAATTGATGCTCCTAATAAAGACCCGTTTTTTTCATCATGTTAAAATCACAGCCTTGACATTTGGTACTGTTAAGCAGATAAATCGTTCTTGCGAACAAGACCAATCTCCCTAGTATCAATTGATATCTAGCAACAAGAAAGACAAGCAAATATACTTTTCTCTAAACATATTACGATTCATTAATAAAAACTAAGAGGTGTTTTAGACCCTACCTTAAGTCCAATGCTAGTTTGTGGCAGCATTGCTCCAACAGCTTCAAAAGTTTCCTTTTAATAACCTGCAAACACAAACAAGCACACATCAAAGAACACCTACATAGCTAATATAATGAAACATGTTCATCATATTGATCAAGGAGTCTATGAAATAAACCATTAAACACAACTTATTGAGAAAAATAAACTTGATTGTATTAACTTTGAAAAAGAAGAACTTTACAACCTTGGTGCCTTGATGCTGTACAAGCTCTTCCCAGGGTCCAAGCAGGAATCTCCTGTACTTTGACAAACCTCACTCTCCTCCAAATGAGATCAAAAGGTATGTAATCTTTCCTCTCAAAAGCTCAATTAGGAAGACTAAGTTCCAGCAGCATTTACCCTCAAAAATATTCAGCGTTCAACCTTCCAAAGTAACCAGCCCAATGCTTCATTTTATAGTGTAAAGGAAGGAGGTTACAGGTCGAACATTGAAGGGATAGAGTCCTCCTTCAAGGGGATAAGCTCCTTGCATCAAGGGGTTAGCTCCTTAAGGAATGGGATGCATGAACCCTCAAGGAGCGAACTTGCCAGTGCAAGATTCCCTCTAGAAGCTTCCAGAAATGACTCAAAGTGAGTTTTTAAGAATAAACTTGCGCCTTTTTAACTTTTACAGGGCTTCGCACCCATAAACGCAGATACAAAGTGGTCAGATGTGCAGGGGACATGACCAATGGGTGCGATACCGTAGGTAATGCTAAGAGAAAGTGCGAAACCATAGTTTAAGAGATTTTTAAGGACTTTCTCTTGTTTTCAAAGCTTGATATGAAGAACTGAGGTTTAAGACTTGCAAAGGAGGTAAGTATGAGTGGTCATAGACTCATATTGATTGCAGAATGTCAAAGTGACAATCTTTGTGCAACAGATTTCCCCCTAAAGTGCGAAGTCTATAATATATGAGGATGGTTTTCGTCATCTAAGAAGATTGAAGTACTTTATCATTTCAAGGATCTTCCTGTGGATACCCCGGTCGAAACCTGTAAAAACATTCAATGCAAAATATATATATATATATGATCATATCATCGCTGAGGTAGGCATTCCCATACTCAGATTGACTGGAAACTATCTAAACTGCTCTAATACAGGAATGATTTTGTAATACATCACAAGTATAGACATATGTAGACATAGTATGGGCGCAACCATCTGTTTATGAATAGTCCACTGTATAATGAATAATAAAATTCCTCGTAGCCTGGATGGTGGAAACTAGATCCAGGGTCTTCATTTCTGCTTCCCAAACTAGTACGATTCTATCCATGTGAATAAATGTGTCGAAGTCGAACATGGTAGAAACCACTTGA
>APFE030623346.1:178006-210229 GCA_000404065.3 Pinus taeda
TGTGATGGTTTAAGGATGACCAACAACTCTGGAATGCTTAATGCAATTCCTGGAACTCTTCCAAAACTAGCAAGAAGCTGGTGTCTTCTGCGAGAGGAAGTGTTCTCAATTTTGTTCCTGGAATTCTTCCAAAGCTGGCAAGAAGCTGAAGTCTTCTGCTAGAGGAAGTGTCCCAAATTGCCAACTGAAGGCATGTTCATAGGCATATTTGTCTCTGGCTACAACTCTGAAACTGGTGTGGCAGGTTGTGGCTCAGGCTCACTTGATGTGGCTTTGAAGCTTGTAGATTACCATCATTTCCCCCCCTGTCAGATACAAGGTGAGAAGATGGAGAAAACTCAACTGCAAGATTGTTCAATACTTTAGAACAAGTTCTGACATGTGTTTGGAATATCTTCTTGGTTGTTGATGCCCATTGCCAAGAAGTGACCCATCCTAGATGAATATTTGTTCTTGCAGGACGTTTGTTTCTGAAGCATCTGTGTGAAGAATGACTGGTTTTATGACAGTGCTTACATGGATGAAGATCAAAACAATGATCTTTCAAATTGCCAACTCGGTCATAGTGTTGGCATTTCACAATCTGTTGTTGTTGTTGTTGCTGCTGCTGTGGAAGAGAGGTAAAGTCTGGAACAGTTGGAGATGAACTTTCATGAGGAGCAGGTGAACTGTCATGAATGAATCCAGCACTCTGAAACTGAATGGGCTTGGCATAGTCTGGAATATGAAAGGACAAGTCCTTGTCATATCCAAAACCAGTTTTGTGCTTGTTGTGGACAAGTTGTTCCCAAGGTCTGATGATGGGCTTGGGAAGTGCACACTGAATTTCTGCATCTGCATGTACAACTGCTGCTTTATTGGGTACTAAATCTGAACCAGCTATAACATTATTGACTTGCTATTTATGGGAGTCTGTTTCAATCTTATGAACAGAAACAGGTTCAGAATGATGACTCCACTTGTGTAATTCTTCCTGCTGTAGCTTTGTCTCAAGCTGTAAAAACTCAATATTTTCATGTGCATTTTGGAGACAAATTTTGATATTGGAAAGAGAGGTTTTGTTGATCTTAACCATCTCATCAACAGTGGAAAGTATTAAATTATTCAATAGTTTCAATACATCATCTATTCTATCCATTTCAGACCAATATAAATAGAGAAGTGATGTTATCTTCAGCTACAAATTGGTCTATAAAATGATAAATAATTGCAACTATTAGATGAGTACCAGGATACCAGACAGCACAGTAACAATTTCAATGTAGCAAATGACTCGCTGCTTTAATGTACTTGAATACAATTTAGATGCAGATCACCTATGGATATAATGAGTATTTCAGCCTCCAATTTGACTCCTTAATTAATTTCGCATAGGCAATATATTTGGAACACAAACTCACCCTTAACACCTTGAGATTTCAAAGCACAATTAAATCTGGTGTAATTTCTCCACAAAGATCTCAGCCTTTGACAGTGAGATGGAGCCAACAATAAACAGTTTTCTGTTTGCTATGTTCAGCCCTTTTTCGTTGGTGTAAACACTAGCAAGAAACCCAACCTCTTCATTATTGTAGCATCTCCCACACACTGATGCGCTGTGTGACTCGGCCTTCCTAATGGAAGAAATATATATCTCACGGACTTTGTGGCCCCAGCAACAGTTCTACTCCTCGTTATTAATTGTCCCCGGGTCTTCAAAAGTTGAGGTTGTGCCTATCATCTCATCTATTTCTCGACGACTCCTCATCGTGAATTGGAGATTATTGATTCCCTGCCACGTGAGAGCTTTCTACGTCTAAATCAAGAGTTGCCCGAGTGCATTATTATTTTGAAAGTCTCTCTACAAGTATTAGGCAATTCCTTGTTATAGGTGATTCCTTGCTCAAGTCAAGAAGGATTAATTATAATTTTGCAGCTCAAACCGAGTCGTCCCAAGAACCTAATGTCAATATAGAAGAACAAAATTCACCCAAAAGCTCGTATACTTCATATTTCTCAATCTCGAATTGAAATGCACTGCTTTATTAATAACCAAAATTCACCCAAAAGCTCGTATACTTCATATTTCTCGATCTCGAATTGAATTTCATTGCTTTTATTAATAACCAAAATCCAGTCGGTGGACTAAATTCAAAATCTCTCCCTGAAGCAGGACGTTGTTGCTTTGATTTGGAAAGAGAATTCACATATTCCAATTCCGGCACTCTTTGGGGACTAGAATTTAAATCAGGAATCTTAAAAATCAATGAATTTGTTGACGATGGAGCAGCAAATGCTTCATATTTATGGCTCCCCAGCAACCTATACTTCGGCTTCGGTTTCTCACCAGAATATAGGTACACTGTAACTTCCCGCAAAGACCGGAATCGAAAGCCAATCGATTTTTGGACATAATACTTATCCTTTTTGAAAAAGTCTTTACATGATCAAAACACTAATTCCTCGGGCATGGGAATGCTGCATATCATATGCTCCCCACGGAGCAGCTCCAGCCCCATAGGAGACTACCAAAAACATTTCTTGGAATAGAATACCAAGTTCGTCTTTTCCGAAAAATGGTTAATATTCCACACATGTGGAGTTTTCATCTCTTCCGCCCTTGAATCAATAGACAACGTTCAACGTTGCGCCATTAACTGAACAATAATTTAAAAAACATTCGAACTCGAGACTAGCGTAAGCTGTCGCCACTACTAACCACGAGGATAGCGAATATGGGCCATTTATATCTCCATCCAATTGCAATCAAACGTAACACGAATTGCAGTCAAACGCATACCAATTGCAATAAAATGCAATACCAATTGCAGTAAAACACAATACTAATTGCCATCAAACATAATACCAATACACCGAAAATGTTTAACGAGTTCTTCTGGTCCACAAAACGCAAAGGCGTTCTTCTGGTCTGTGAAACTCAGAGAATCATTTGACAAACAAATCCAGCAGCGTTACAATACCAAAAACGCAGACGCACCAGCAGCGTTACTATGCCAAAAACGCAGACTTTACAGGATTCCTCGGATCAGAGCAACGCAACGTTACAATACCAAAAACGCAGTTGGGTCAGTCCAAACATTCGAGAGATATTTCAGAGGACAGAGGCGTTGAGGCAAGTATGACAGCGTTCAGGGGAACGTTTTATTGTTTTATGACAGCACTCAGTCAGGACAGCGCTTAGTTAGGACAACGCTTAGGAATAGGAATGCATATGACAGACCAATGTTCACGCCAGCACTATGACATCGCAAACGTTTCAAATCAGGTCAGGATGACAGCACAACAGAAGAGCAGGGCGCAGGTTTTATAAATGGTATATGGCAAACAGACAAACATTCATGGACAGACACCTTCTAGCTGACAGAGAGCCAGGTAAAAGGAATATGGAAGACAGAGGTCAGGTAAAACAAAACTGACATATATATATAGAAACCACAAAACAAGTGGCTCAAATTGGAGCAGGACCAACAATCGTCCGCTCTGATACCATGTTAAACACACATGGGTAGCAAGAACAATATGAAAAATAATCAGGAGAGTACTATTTTTATTAACAAGAGATATACATTTATAGTACAATATGTGACCGTTGGGTTTCACATCCCAAGGTCTCTTGGACTACTTTGTCTATTCCGTTTCCACACTAACCCATTGAGGATTAGGTGTCCAACAGAAATGAACCGACATGAGTACTTTCTTAGGCCGACTTATAGAAGTTTAATTTAGAGGCCGACTTGCAAGGTGACTTGACAGAGGAAGATTTTGACATGACAAAATAGATTTGACTTTGACTTTAAAAATCTTAAAAGCCGACAATGGAGGCTTGACCTATGACAATTGACCCAAGCATGAAAACCATGCTTTTAATAAGTCAATTTACTTAATAATAAAATTTCTTTTTCTTTCATTTGATAAATATATTTTATTATGACTCAAGTACAATTATGAAGAAAGGACCTAGTTACATTCTTCAATAATTTGTACTAGTTAGGTACCAAACCACCGATTTGGTACCTAACTGATACAAACCAGTCCTACCAAGCCAGTGAGATCTCACATGTGTGATTGTAGTCAAGGAGCCAAGAAGGCAGTTTTTCAGGTGGTTTATGACGAAACCAGGGGTTGCGCCCCCCCCCCCCAAACACACAGCATTAGAATATAGATAGAAGACAACATATGATCAAAGTAGGCTCATGAATATATCCATTATATCAAAATGGCACCCAGTGCATTGTCCAATACATACACGATGATGATATAGAGACCAAAACAAAAACACATAACCAAGGAGGCTATAAATGGCCTCTACAACAAAAGTCTGTGACCAGTACTACTGGCTACTGCTAGAGTTGCCAACATCATCTGGCTCAGTGTTACTTGGGAGTAGGAGCGAAAGTGGGGAGCAAGAGCGAAAACGGGAGCAGGAGCGACATTTTCAGAAGCTCCTGGTTTGGGAGCAAATCCCAGAGGAGTTCGACAACCAATGTCACTACATCAGGTACATAGAGGGATACCCTAATACATGACAAAATTCAATGGAACATTGCAATCCTCCAATCCTGAATCCTGAAAAACTGATAAGTCTGCTGGATTTTGAATGAAATCTAAAATTCTACTTTCTCCATATGAAATCCAATGAGGCCGAAACCACTCTCAAACATCCCGAGTCATTTCATGGTAATGTTAAAAATTTAAGTAAAAGGGTTTGGGAAGGGGAAATGGACCCCAAATAACATTTAACTAATTCATAAAACACATTGGAGTCCAAACCAATCAGCAAACACTTCAAAATTTCATTAAAAAATGTCAAATTGCTATTTTGATGGGGTTACAGACTGCTGGTTATGACTCGGACGAGTCATTGAATGACTCGGTCGAGTCATGGCTGACTCGGCCTACTGAATCGTTCCCTCCACCAAGTCACATTTCTGGGCAATGAAACGGATCAACTTGGCCGTTTCCGTTTCGAATCGGCTGAATTTTAAAACTATGGAAGAGACCTTCATGGCTTAGGGGGACACTTGATGATGCTGAAGGACACACAACTCCTCGAGGAACCTTCCGTGAAAGTAAGAAGCCGAACAGGTATCAAGGATACCTGACCATCATGAGCACCATCATCCAAAAAGAGCCTTCATCATTCACAGATGTCGTCAAGCATCAAGTATGGAAGGATGCTATGACCGAAGAATATGAGTCTATTATGAAGAACGATGTTTGGGATGTGGTCCCCAGACCCCAAGGCAAGCCAGTTGTCACTTCAAAATGGCTTTACAAGATAAAATATGCAGTTGATGGAAGTACAGAAAAGTATAAGGCTTGTTTTGTCGCTCGTGGCTTCTCTCAGAAGGAAGGTATAGAATATGACAAGATATTTGCACCTGTTGCCCAATATACCACCATCCGCTCGATCATAGCCCTTGCTGCTTCACAAGGACGGAACCTACATCAGATGGATGTCAAGACTGCATTCTTACATGGTTCGATCAAAAAGGAGGTTTATGTGGAGCAACCCGAAGGATTTGAAATTTATGATCGAGAATCTCATGTGTGCAAGTTGAAAAAGGCCCTCTATGGGCCAAAGCAAGCACCCCGAACATGGTATGAGAGAATCAATAGCTATTTGATGAAGTTGGGATTCACTAGAAGTGAAGCCGACCCTAACCTTTACTTTAAGGTTATAGATGACAAGCCTCTCATACTCGTGCTTTATGTTGAAGACCTCTTTCTAACAGGTGCAGACCCTCTCACTCACAAATGTAAGAGGGAGCTAGCTTCTAAATTCGAGATGAAAGATCAAGGACTCATGCACTATTTCCTAGGACTCGAAGTCTGGCAGAAACCAAGGGAGATTTTCCTATCTCAAGGAAAGTATGTGGTGAAGATACTGGAAAGATTTGGCATGGTGGACTGCAAGCCTGTAACTACCCCGATGGAGCTTAACTTTAAGAAGTTAAGCGGTAGTGTTGCCGGACTTGTTTTACGAAATGCTACCGAGTATCAACGGCTCGTTGAAGCATTAATGTTCTTGGTGAACTCCCGTCCGAATATATGCTTTGCAGTCAACATATGGTTGAGCCTCGCCACTCACATTGGATAGGTGCCAAGAATCTATTGAGATATCTTCATGGCACAATCACTCATGGATTAAGATACACTGCCAAAAATGTGAGACTACTTGGGTATACTAATGCTGATTGGGCAGGCAATGTGGAGGACCAAAAGAGCACCTTCGGGTGCTGTTTTTCTTTGGGATCTGCCTCGATATCCTGGATGAGCAGGACGCAAAAGTCGGTGGCTTTGAGCACCACCGAGGCAGAATACATTGCTGCTAGCATGGCCTCCTGTGAGGCAGTCTAGTTGCGAAAGCTCTTCAGTGAGCTGCTTGGATTTACATTGGATACCACCGTGATTCTATGTGACAACCAGAGCGAGATCTGTTTATCAGAAAATCCCATATTTCATGATCACTCCAAGCATATCGATATCAGGTACCACTATATTCGAGATATGGTGCAACGAGGAGCAATAAGGCTCCAACATATCGGTACACAGGTTGTCGACATTCTAACAAAACCCCTAGGAAAGGTCAAATTCCTGACTTTCGGAGAACGACTTGGTGTCGTTCAGAGACCCTCTGATGAGGGTCAAGTATGATGTACTAAGCTCTGGGAGCTCCATGGGGCGCAGGGTACTTCTTGGAGCGACATATGACCATAGGGTGACTCACCATCCCCTGTTGGTGCACTTTATACAGGGTAAAAGATTCAACCATAAGTAAACTGCTCTAAGCATTGAACATACCATAATTTAACAAATAAAGTTGATATATTGTAGTTATTGGGGAGCGTTTATATGTATTGGGGGTCATAAAAAGGTATCTGGTAAAAATAGGGGTTTTTTATTAAAAAGATGTATTGGCAGTGGGGTTCAATAGAAGTTTTTGGAAGGTATTTATCAATATCTAGTGAAATTAAAGATATTCTTTAAATGCCCACAAACACGTGCTACATCACAGGTTCACAAAGTGAAGACCCCATGTCTTTGTTAGGCATTAAACCACAATGTATGGTGTGTTTTTTATTGTGATTTTGCATGATAGCGTTAAAAGACACAACTTGTTGAGTTTTATGAGTTGATGAACAATTATTATCCTTTTATCTGTATGGTTAGGAATCATCCTATTGAAGCATTCTGCCACAGAAACTGGTAGGTTCTCTACACCCTAGGTTCTGCACCCATGCATATCCATTAGTTGAAGACAGGCGAAAATCTGTAGGCAGAAAGGTACAATAAAACATAATGCCATGGTCCTTGTAATGGTTGAAAATTACAAGGATCCATACTAACTACTGTCATTCACATGGTCAATGATATTAAGCATAAACCAACCAGTATTGTCCAGAAAAATGTTTGGTGTGAATATGTGACTCTACTGATTTCCTATGGGATAATGTTACCAAGTTTAATCCCGTCTAGAGATGCAAGCATCTATTCACAGTTGTAAATGTGAGTGGACCCTCTCAAACTTATGAGATTGGGTGGCACTATACATAAATCAATTAGAAGTTGTATTAAACATTTGCATTTCACCCAATTATTCTAAAGATTCAATCAGACAACACAAAGGTAGTGTCTTGGGAAATCCCTGGGCTTGACAAGAAAGAAAGAGACATTCATTCTATGACGATTTCATTATAGAGACAAAAAATATCCTAGGGCTAAACCAACAACAGGACAACAAAAATAATTAAAGAAAAAGATTCATACAGGTTGTGTTCCAAGTATAAGATAAGATAAGATAAGATAATTTTATTTATGTCCACCAAATGACCACAAAAGTCTGTCAAAGGAACAAAAATAGTACATTTAGTGTCAGTACAAAGTGGGAGTGCCAAGGCATTTACAGACTGGACGCTAACTTTCTAGCCAAAAGAGAGTATAAGCTAAGGTATTGTTACAAATATGGATGGTATAAACTGAAAAACTCAGAAAATCTCAGTAGTGAGCAAAAGAAGAAAGCAGGTCAAGCCCTGCTGGAGCTAACAGCTGAGGATGAGCGAAGGGGCCAAGAGGCAGCCAAAACAGGATATATTAAGAAAAACATCACAAAACAAATATGGGTTCTATATTTTGAGAAACTTCTACAAACATTATATTAAAGAGAAAATAACCGTAGTTGGCATTTTTCCAAACAAAAGCCAGGAAACCAATTCTGGAATGGAAATCAGACTTGCAAGGGTACATCCCGGACAATTTGTTTTTTTATTAAAAGAAAGGATAAATTAGTAACATAGGAAAGAGTTGTTGAAATAATAGCAAGAAAGGGTTCCTTGATTTGTGTCTTAATCAAAGGAATCACAATGAGTTTTTCCTTGAGCATGCACGAATTCCTAAGAGTTATGAGCTAATTCCTAAAAAGTACGACGAAATCCTAAAATTTAGGGCGAATTCCTAACAGTTAGGAGTGCAAGAAGCAGTTGATTAGTGCTAATTAGTGGCCGAGTTTATTGCCTTCTAGTGCAAGTTATTTTGTGTAAACTTCAAGTTGATTGAGTCAGGCTCCTAATTTATAGGAAGGACAAGTTAACACAACCAGAGACTTTTGTTAACTATTCAATCAACAGTTCGACTTTCCTCAAATAGAACTTGCCAGTGATAACCTAATCAAAGTGCTTATAAGGAGGAACGAAGGCACAATTGATCATTGTCTTGTGAGCACAAGTTGGTGAGACAAGACAATAGGGCTCACAGGTTTGTGAGAAGGTTGCACAGGGTTGTGTGTGGACTCTGGAGCTTGTGAGAGGCGGAGTGTGCAAAAGAAGCTTGTGCACAGATTGATAGAGGGCAGCAGAGATAAGCAGTCTTGCAAGGGTTTCAAGCTTAGAGCAAGCAGGAAAGACAAGTGTGTTTTTCAGATTGAAACAGTTGTATTTGTAAGAGGTCAGTTGTTCAGTTTCTATCAATAAAATTCTCAAGCAAGCAGAGGGTTTTAACTTTTCCCAGTTGGGTTCCCTTCTGATTTATTTCTGTTCCTATTCCGCTGCAAATTTAGTAGAGAAATTCTGTGTCTATATGAAAAGAAAGTAGTTTTCAGATTGTTCATATTAGCAGTTGCAGAATTTTGTAGATTTTCTACAGAAGCATTTAGATGGAGCATGCATGGCAAATGACAAATTGAACCTACATCTAATACCAAAAAATTCATAATTACTGGCATACACTATTACTCACTTGACTTACCTCACCTTGATGAGCTACTACTGAATGCAGTGGTTTATTAGTTGCAGATGTACGCAAATCCCATATCAACAAATGGCGGTCATCTCCAACAGACCCAAAAAGGTACTCATGCCTTAAATGCCATGCAACATCTTCTACAACACCCTCGTGCACCTAGATTGACGAGGTCATCAAACAATTTCAACAAAGAAGACAGAATTGGCAGCATAAAGTTAACAATACAAATAAACAGAAACTCACCAACTGATCCCATTAAATTTCTGCAGAAAAAATAACAATGATAGTAAACAATAGGAATAATCCTTGCATCTTTTAATGGTCACATTAGTGGGGGTGTGAGCTCAGTTCTAACAGTGTCTTTACCCTTATTTTTTTATGCCATGATACCATCATGTAAACCAATCAACTTTACGATGAAAATGGCTTCTGACAAAGCCTGAACAGGGTGACACATTAACAAACCTAAAGAATAGAACTTTCAAAGCCTAAAAATCCGTGTTCAATTTCATATAGAATCCTCTGTTAAGCTGCAACTGGCAGACAACAAAATATGAACCAATCCTATTATATGGGCAAATCATCCAGCTCCTGAACTGTCATCGAATGCCAACCTAATGATGATAAGAAGCCACTATGATGGGTGGATTTATTTGCAGTCGAACACAAAGTTACATTAAATAATATCTGTCCAAACAACTCACCTTAAATATTTGTTGGGCCTCAAGCACTTTGTTTTTGGCAGGTACATTAATGTCCCACAAACAGATCTGTGCATCGTCTGAACCACTTAAAAGATGGCCATGCTTAAAAGGGCTCCATGATAAACCATAACCTTCTGTATTATGACCCCTCAATCTGAGATCAGGATGACAGCCACCATCCTGAGGAGGCTTTGAAGGATGCTTGCTGTAGTCAAACACATAGACTTCTGCACTAACTGTTTTCGTGGCAATAATGAAAGGATTTTGTGGCATGTATCGGGCTCTATTGACCTCTCCATCGTGATTTATTTGCTGTATTACTTGTACCTGCAACAAAGAGCATCCACTGAGTAACCTGACCTAAATGGCAGAAATGGCATATTTACAGCGATTTGATTATAAAGTTTCAATAACATTGAGCTGAACAAAACAGTTTCAACACAGACACTGAAAAATGTCCGTCCCAAACATATAACAAATCCCAAATGCGTGGGCAGCATTAAAGAATGTGATAAAATAGCAACGTTGAAAAACAAAATTTTGCATTCAATCTTTTCCTTTCCAATAAGGCAAAGAAAAGTAATTACACTGTACAACAACAAAAATTGTTCATCATAAGTGCGGTGAATTCTTACAGTCACAAGAAAATGTTCAGAAAAATTCATAGATCTTTTTGCAAATATAAACTGAACTAGTAATCAGCCCACATATTCATAGATGGAACATAAAGTGAGCCATGAAGTTGTTTATTCATGTACTCAGTACCATGGACATCACAACATTTACAAATGAACATGTAGGTGGATTGCATATACATAGCAGTGTTACTAAAACAACTGGTTACTCAAAAAACATTAGACAAAAGGTTCCACTCTCCATAAAGATGATAAGGTCCTTCCAATAAATGAAAGGAAAATCAATTTGAATGTTTGCCTATGTGGACACAAAGCATGTTTGCCTCTATACTGTGTCAAAGTCACAAGAATAAATCCTAAGACAAGCAATACCATAGTAAGAACAAAAACCATAAAAAGGTTTGCCTTTGGTTGGGGGGAACAAAATCCTTGTAGGGGTACAAGTTCATTTAAAGCTCAAAGTAGCCTTTCATTTCAACTTGACTTGGCACAACACAAGCCACCAATTATAACAAAACATTGGAAGTTGTTATTTATAACAAACCTACTTACTACTTTATCATATTATTCCAACAATTGACACTTTGAATTGCGTTATAAACCAATTGCTAACATGCAAAAAACCACAAAATAACTGAGATGAATCATCTCTGAAGAAAACTCAACTCCTGGAACAAAAAAACAATTAAGATGAATCATCTCCAGCAGAACCCACTCAATCAAAACTGCAGAAAGAAGCGTGTAGGAAAAAAGGGGGATAACAACTTAAACAAAAACAATAGACCTATCTATAGGAAAAAGCTTGGGTGGTTGGGAAAAATGTTGTTATCCTCCCCACCCAGGTTCAATTCCAATCTGTGACATGTTGAGCTCATAATGAGTATATCCTTGTAATGGATTCAAGCCTTGTTGTTTGAGAGTCACTTGAAGACAGAAACAGTCACTTGAAGACAGAAACATCTATGTTCCTCATACAGAATATAAAGATACTTCTACAAAGGAAGAAAACAATAGCCCCAGTTAAAAAATGCAGCAACTTGCAACTTATAATGAAAATTAAAAAAGACCCCGCATGAAAACATTTTTTAATAACAAATATCAAATCATTCACATTCAATGTAAGCTGAAACATAATATTACGATACTAAAAGGAGGAAAAATCTTAACCCAACTAACAAACAGAAAACCTCCAATGGTAACTATCAGTTTCAAGCTATTCCCAATGAACCAAAACAAGAGCTAATAGAACTAAATGGTTTACTAAAAGCTGTTAAAAACCCCAACTGAATATACCAACTCTGGATAAGAGATACAACAACTTCCAAATGGAATGCAAACCAAACAAATATGCGTTTGCTAATAATCAGTTTGAGGCAG
Source organism: Pinus taeda (assembly GCA_000404065.3). Lineage (NCBI taxonomy): Eukaryota > Viridiplantae > Streptophyta > Pinopsida > Pinales > Pinaceae > Pinus > Pinus taeda. The sequence continues at coordinate 189,963 of APFE030623346.1, forward strand.
ACTCCCAATCAATCAAAACAAGATCTAATAGCACCAAATGCCTTCCTCGAAGGCGTTAATATCAATTCAATGCACGAACGACGTAGAAGAAATCCAACAACGACCTAATGGAATGAAAACTAAACCAATACATGTTTCCTGTTAATCAGTTTCAGCAAATGCCAAATTAATCAAAAAGGAAATCAATAGCTCTAAATGGATAATAAAAATAATAATTCAACGAACCAACTCGGTAAAGAAGTGCAACAGATTTCCAATACAACGAAAACGGAACAAATACACATTTCCTATAATCAGTTTCAACGCAATCGCCCTTATTATGAATCCTAAATGCAAGATAATCCTTAAAACCTCAAGCTGGCGGAACAAATGCAGTGTCTTCACCGAGCGAAGATAAGCCTTATAAATGCAATTGACAATACCTTACGCACTTCTCCAAAAAAATAAAACAAAAACCCACGGTTATAATATAATCCAAACCCTAACCCTAGCAAGTACACCTAACGCAGATGACAAAAACGCTTCAAATTTAGGCCCCTTTCGACCTAAAGCACTACAAATACCACTACCGTTGATAACAACATTGACAGTATCATTAGCCATACCTTGCCATTAGCGCAGCCGAACCCTCCAATCTCCCCGCGCTCGTCGTCATACTGCCTGGCGTCATTCTCTGCATCCTCTAGCGGGAGTTGAACTTGGGCCAGCATCAGATAGTTGGGCTCGTTGTCGGAAGTATGAGTCCCCAGTATCATTTTCTGAACGGAATAATCTTTTCCAGGGGGCTCTTCGCGGTCCGGGAGCCACTGTACAGTGAGTGAAGGCCATTCGAGGGCGTGCGTTATCACCAGATCGTAAAGAAACGGCGTATTTTTCTTCCAGATTTTGTACTCTTCGTTCACCAGGCGCTCCTCCATCTCGCCGCGGAATTCTTCCTCGTCCTTCGCCATGGCCGGAAGCTCCTAACTGGGGTTTTCCCGCCAAGGGTTTTGGCTCAGAGTAACTGGATTTGGTAAGAATTGCGAGAAGCTTTGGGTTAGAGTTTAACGTGTTTGGTTTGTGTTTTGCGGGAAAGGGAGCATGCAGTGAAAGACGGCTTGTTTGAAGTCCCGTGAAATTGAATTTGAATTTCGTGCTGTAAGCGGTTTTTCGGGTTTATTTCTTTTCACTATGGTCCAAAGGAGAGGGTAAGTGATATGGATTTTGTTATTTTTCTCTCTCCGTCCAGAGAAGCACATTTATGCAAGTGTAATGTTTTGTGGTTAGGGTCAAAGTGTGAACGTTAACTCTATTTGGTAGGGAGATATGATAGTTTAGTTTTTTTTTTTTAATTTGATTAGGGTGGATTGTAAATTTTGGATGGATTAGTTGTTTTAATATTTATTTTGAAAAGGATAAAAGTGAATATGATGGATGGATTAGATAAATAAAAGTTATGATACATTAGTTGTTTTAATATTTATTTTGAAAAGGATAAAAGTGAATATGATGGATGAATTAGATAAATAAAAGTTAGGATAGATTAGTTGTTCTAATATTTATTTTTAAAAAGGATAAAAGAGAATATGATGGATGGATTAGATAAATAAAAGCTATGATAGATTAGTTGTTTTAATTTTTTTTTAAGTATAAAAGTGAATATGATGGTTTTTTAAGTGTGTTGATTTCAAATTTGGTTTTAAATTTTTTTTTTTTCATTTATTGGTTAACTTTATTGGGTTGGTAAAGTAAGGTTTTTGTTATTTTCTTTATCAATGTTGATATCACTTTAGAGACCGTCTTTGTTAGTAAGCACATTTATATAAATGTATGGTTTGTAATTAGGGTTAAATGTAATTTTTTTGTAAATATGGCAAAATAGATTTCTCTAAATTATACGCTCATAGCATACCAGCTTCAATGCATTCTGCTGTCGAGTTTTTACTTCCAGTTCTGGGCGTTTCTCTGAATCCCTCCGCAGGGGTTCACAGAACTGTTAATGTGCAGAGTTTGTATGGTTATTGGGAGGCTCTGTTGTTACCCAACTCAGAGCAAGCAAAAATGCAGCGCGAAAGAGTCAGGTTACTGAGCAGAAGAGGGGGCTCTGGTGGTCGAGCAGTCTTGCAGCGTTCCTCCGACACTTTGGAACCTGAAAGGCGTTGTCCTCCGGCAACGAGGAGCGGCAGAGGAAGGGGTCGTGGTAGATCTGGAGCTGCAGTATGTGAACATGCTGCTCACCATACTACGTGGTATCGTTTCCCTTGCTCGCTCGATATTGCTACTTTTATTATTTCCGTCTCTATTGAAAAGCTTGAAGGCAACAGTAATTTGGGAGCGGCCCAAGCTGAAGCACCTGCGGAACAGAGAATTGTAAATCCGAAGGAACATTTACGCCCAGTCGAGGAGAATGCTTCGTCGCCGATTCTGGCAAACCCCGCTGGCCCAGGTGTGTCCGTGCGTGGCGATCCCTCCGGCTCGGTGGCCCCTCATTCGGACTCAGAGGACTCTCTTCGGTACGGGTGTCTGGTTGTTGAGGAGCCCTATACTACAGATAATGACTAGCCTAGCTTAATTCTGTTTTCGTTGCTATGATTTTGACTCAGGATCCTGCATGTCAATGCGTCGTTACTACATATATCAGTTGTTTCATGTTTTTGTCAATGTTTCTGTCCATGTTCAAAACTATAAAGTGTCGGAGAACTGTACTGATCTTATGTGTTTTTTGTAAAATGCCATCAACAGGCTGAACTCTCAAGGCCACGGCCTTGCTGTAATTTTTTTGTATCAATATTAGAAGTAATCATATTGAGAAAAAATTATATATATATATTAGATCTAATTTATAACGATATAACTTTTTTTGTCGAAATTTATCTAATATCTGACAATATAATTTCAAGATTTTATGTTGTTTATAGATTATGTTTTTGAATGCAATAAATGGATTCTCACGAAAATCCCATAACACTTGACAATTGCAATTTCAAGCAATTTTGTCTATAAGTTATGTTTTTGACTCATATATATGATTCATACCTAATAGCTATATAGCATCTTATATTATGCAAATTATGCATATATAGTATTATATATATATATACATTTATATATATTATATATATATATATATATATGAATTTCATTTATCTACTATGTTATTGGTGGATATATTTGAAGTGTTTTTGTGCAACTTCAAATAAGACTCGTTTTTTTTTCAGCTTCTGCTAAGTTTATGATGGGTTTCCTACCTTTTCTAACTTTATACTCTATAAAAGTGGATTAGTTAATTTACAAAGCCAAAAAAACTCCAAATTTTTGTTGACATTTTAACTTATTAACTAATTTTTAAAGTCTTTCTTGGTAATGTTGTTTGAATTTAATAGTTGTTTATGAAGCCTTCTAGGTCATGCGACCTGTTGTCTTTCAGACTATAAATGCTCATTAAAATTAGTATATTAGATTGTTATCTTAGGCGTTATCCAATTTTATATCATTTTGGAGTAAAATCATTTGATTTCACCATTGGTTTTTTTTTTTTCTAATGACAAGTCATGACGATAGAAAGTAAGTTATGTGTATATATTTGCTATGTGATTAATAGAAGGTTCTTCAACTTAAAAATCAGCCTAGGTCCATCTTAACTCCAAATCTATCAAGCGTTGAGAGGGATCAAATCTCTCGAGGTGCAAAATTCTTTTATGAGTGCAAAACTTGAGGAAAGGTTTACACCTCAAGACATTTGATCCCTCTAGGGGCGTGATAGATCCACAGTCAAGATAGATCTAAGCCGGTTTTAGTCGTGTGAGGCCAAAGAAAATCTAACGAACATATGATTTCTTTTATCAAAAATATGTAAAATCATCTGATATTAATATAATCATTTTAAATATGCTAAATATGTCTTAGATTAATCTGGTCATTTTAATTTTAAATTTTCTTAGTTACCTCAATTTGTTGAGTGATAAATATTGTGAATAACTTTAATTATGAAAAATGATGAAATAAAAACTTTGAATGTAAAGTGACAATGTAATAGTGTTGAATGATAGAAAATGTGAATAATAAGAATATCTGAAAAAGCAAAAGTTAAATTATAAACCATTTAAATATTTAGCTCAAGATATTGTAGTAAACATCATACCTTGTGTCCCTTTCTCTCCAATATTAATAGGTTGAATTACTATAACACATAAATCAATGTACATTGTCAATAAATTTTTTATGTTTACACTGAAATCAATGCACAATATTAATCCAATCATTTTAAAATTAATGCACCATTATACATCCAATTACATCAAATCATAAATCAACATCTACACTGAAATCAATGCATCTAGTGCAAGAAATCAAATAAGATTAGAAAACAACATTTACATTGAAATCAATGCATCTAATTCAAGCAATCAACTATGATTAGAAATCAACATTTACACTCAAATAAATGCATCTAGTGCAAGTAAGCGAATAGGTTTATAAACCAACATCTACACTTAAATCAATGCATTTAGTGCAAGTAAACAAATAGGATTATAAACCAACATCTACACTGAAATCAATGCATCTAGCATAAGCAATCAGATAGGATTAGAAATCACCATCTACACTAAAACCAATGGATTTAGTACAAACAATAAAATAGGATTAAAAATCATCTACATTGAAATCAATGCATCTAGTGAAAGCAATCGAATTTTATTAGAAATCAACATCTACATTGAAATGAATGCATCTAGTGCAAGCAATCAAATAGGATTAGAAATCACCATCAACACTGAAATCCTTAAACGCTCATAGCATACCAGCTTCAATGCATTCTGCTGTCGAGTTTTTACTTCCAGTTCTGGGCGTTTCTCTGAATCCCTCCGCAGCAAGAAAAAATGCAACACGAAAGAGTCGGGTTAATGAGCAGAAGAGGGGGCTCTGGTGGTCGAGCAGTCTTGCAGTGTTCCTCCGACACTCTAGAACCTGAAAGGCGTTGTCCTCCGGCAACGAGGAGCGGCAGAGGAAGGGGTCGTGGTAGATCTGGAGCTGCAATATGTGAACATGCTGCTCACCATACTACGCGGTATCGTTTCCCTTGCTCACTCGATAATGCTACTTTTATTATTTTCGTCTCTATAGAAAAGCTTGAAGGCAACAGTAATTTGGGAGCGGCCCAAGCTGAAGCACCTGCGAAACAGAGAATTGTAAAACTGAAGGAACATTTACGCCCAGTCGAGGAGAATGCTTCGTCGCTGATTCTGGCAAACCCCGCTGGCCCAGGTGTGTCCGTGCGTGGCAATCCCTCCGGCTCGGTGGCCCTCATTCAGACTCAGAGGACTCTCTTCGGTACGGGTGTCTGGTTGTTGAGGAGCCCTATACTACAGATGATGACTAGCCTAGCTTAATTCTGTTTTCGTTGCTATGATTTTGGCTCAGGATCCTGCATGTCAGTGCGTCGTTACTACATATATCAGTTGTTTCATGTTTCTGTCCATGTTCAAAACTGTAAAGTGTCAGAGAATTGTACTGATCTTATGTGTTTTTTGTAAAATGCCATCAACAGGCTGAACTCTCAAGGCCACGGCCTTGCTGTAATTTTTATTGTATCAATAATAGAAAGTAGTCATATTGAGAAAATAAATATATATATTTATTATTATTAGTTATGGGTGAAGTTCAACTATTAATCTGTATTCATTCATTTTTTGTATTAATTTACTTTTGATATATATATATTATAATATATATATATATATATATATATATATATTATATATATATATAGGTGTAGTCTAACTTAAACAAAAAACTTTTTTTGTCGAAATTCACCAAAATCCGACAATACAATTTCAAATTTTTGTTGTTTAAAAATGTTTTTGAATGCATAAATGGATTCATCACCCTGAAAAGCCATAAGGCACTTGAATTATGCAAATTAAGCAATTTTCGTCTATAAGTTAGACACACCGCAATATACGTTATATATATATTATTATATATATATATATATATATATATGAATTTCATTTATCTACTATGTTATTGGTGGATATATTTGAAGTGTTTTTGTGCAACTTCAAATAAGAGTCTTTTTTTTCCAGCTTATGCTAAGTTTATGATGGGTTTCCTAACTTTTCTAACTTTATACTCTATAAAAGTGGATTAGTTAATTTACAAATCCAAAAAAACTCCAAATTTTTGTTGACATTTTAACTTATTAACTATTTTTTAAAGTCTTTCTTGGTAATGTTGTTTGAATTTAATAGTTGTTTATGAAGCCTTTTAGGTCATGCGACTTGTTGTCTTTCAGACTATAAATGCTCATTAAAATTAGTATATTAGATTGTTATCCTAGGCGTTATCCAATTTTATATCATTTTGGAGTAAAATCATTTGATTTCACCATTGGTTTTTTTTTTCTAATGACAAGTCATGACGATAGAAAGTAAGTTATGTGTATATATTTGCTATGTGATTAATAGAAGGTTCTTCAACTTAAAAATCAGCCTAGATCCATCTTAACCCCAGATCTATCAAGCGTTGAGAGGGATCAAATCTCTCGAGGTGCAAAATTATTTTATGAGTGCAAAACTCGAGGAAAGGTTTACACCTCAAGAGATTTGATCCCTCTAGGGGCGTGATAGATCCAAAGTTAAGATAGATCTAAGCTGGTTTCAGTCGTGTGAGGCCAAAGAAAATCTAACAAACATACGATTTCTTTTATAAAAAATATGTAAAATCATCCGATATTAATATAATCATTTTGAATATGCTAAATATGTCTCAGATTAATCTGGTCATTTTAATTTTAAATTTTCTTAGTTACCTCAATTTGTTGAGTGATAAATATTGTGAATAACTTTAATTATGAAAAATGATGAAATAAAAACTTTGAATGTAAAGTGACAATGTAATAGTGTTGAATGATAGAAAATGTGAATAATAAGAATATCTGAAAAAACAAAAGTTAAATTGTAAACCATTTAAATATTTAGCTCAAGATATTGTAGTAAACATCATACCTTGTGTCTCTTTCTCTCCAATATTAATAGGTTGAATTACTATAACACATAAATCAATGTACATTGTCAATAATTTTTTTATGCTTACACTGAAATTAATGCACAATATTAATCCAATCATTTTAAAATTAATGCACCATTATACATCCAATTACATCAAATCATAAATCAACATCTACACTGAAATCAATGCATCTAGTGCAAGAAATCAAATAAGATTAGAAAACAACATTTACATTGAAATCAATGCATCTAATTCAAGCAATCAACTATGATTAGAAATCAACATTTACACTCAAATAAATGCATCTAGTGCAAGTAAGCAAATAGGTTTATAAACCAATATCTACACTGAAATCAATGCATCTAGTGCAAGTAAACAAATAGGATTATAAACCAACATCTACACTGAAATCAATGCATCTAGCATAAGCAATCAGATAGGATTAGAAATCACCATCTACACTAAAACCAATGGATTTAGTACAAGCAATACAATAGGATTAAAAATCATCTACATTGAAATCAATGCATCTAGTGAAAGCAATCAAATTTTATTAGAAATCAACATCTACATTGAAATGGATGCATCTAGTGCAAGCAATCAAATAGGATTAGAAATCACCATCAACACTGAAATCAATGCATTTAGTGAAAGCAATCAAATAGGATTAGAAATCATCTACATTGAAATCAATGCATCTAGTGCAAGCAATCAAATATCATTAGAAATCAACATCTACACTAAAATCAATGCATTTACTGCAAGAAATGAAATAGGATTAGAAATCACCATCTAAACTAAAATAAATGCATCTAATGCAATAAATCTTCTTCCCTCTCTCCTCCCTCCCCCCCATCTATATCTATATCTCCCTCCATCTCTCTATATTTGTCTCTCTATCTCAACCCCCCAAACACACACTCTCACTCCATATCTATCAATCTCTCTGTCCTTCCCTCTCTCTCTCCATTTATTGTTATTAGTATGGGGTGAAGTTCAATTATCAATTTACCATTGTTTTTGTATTAATTAAACTTTTGACACACACACACACATATATTGGCATAGTCTAACTTATAGACGAAATAACCTTTTTCGTTGAAATTCACCAAATCCGACAATGCAATCTCAATATTTTTTGTTGTTTAAAATACATTTTTGAATGCATAAATGGATTCATCACCCTGAAAAACCCATAGGACACTTGAATTATGCAGATTAAACAATTTCGTCTATAAGTTAGATTACACCCATATATATATATATATATATATATCTGAATTTCATTTATCTACTATGTTATTGGTGGATATATTTGAAGGGTTTTTGTGCAACTTTAAGTAAGACTAGTTTTTTTAGCTTTTCCTAAGTTTATGATGAATTTCGTACCTTTTCTAACTTTATACTCTATAAAAGTGGATTAGTTAATTTACAAAGCCAAAAAAACTCCAAATTCTTGTTGACATTTTCACTTATTAACTAATTTTTAAAGTCTTTCTTGGTAATGTTATTTGAATCTAATAGTTGTGTATGAAGCCTTCTAGGTCATGCTACCTGTTGTCTTTCAGACTATAAATGCTCATTAAAATTAGTATAGTAGATTGTTATCTTAGGCATTATCCAATTTTAATATCATTTTGGACTAAAATCATTTGCTATGTGATTAATAGAAGGTTCTTCAACTTAAAAATCAGCCTAGATCCATCTTAACCCCAGATCTATCAAGCGTTGAGAGGGATCAAATCTCTCGAGGTGCAAAATTATATTATGAGTGCAAAACTCGAGGAAAGGTTTACACCTCAAGAGATTTGATCCCTCTAGGGGCGTGATAGATCCAAAGTTAAGATAGATCTAAGCTGGTTTCAGTCGTGTGAGGCCAAAGAAAATCTAACAAACATATGATTTCTTTTATAAAAAATATGTAAAATCATCCGATATTAATATAATCATTTTGAATATGCTAAATATGTCTCAGATTAATCTGGTCATTTTAATTTTAAATTTTCTTAGTTACCTCAATTTGTTGAGTGATAAATATTGTGAATAACTCTAATTATGAAAAATGATGAAATAAAAACTTTGAATGTAAAGTGACAATGTAATAGTGTTGAATGATAGAAAATGTGAATAATAAGAATATCTGAAAAAACAAAAGTTAAATTGTAAACCATTTAAATATTTAGCTCAAGATATTGTAGTAAACATCATACCTTGTGTCTCTTTCTCTCCAATATTAATAGGTTGAATTACTATAACACATAAATCAATGTACATTGTCAATAATTTTTTTATGCTTACACTGAAATTAATGCACAATATTAATCCAATCATTTTAAAATTAATGCACCATTATACATCCAATTACATCAAATCATAAATCAACATCTACACTGAAATCAATGCATCTAGTGCAAGAAATCAAATAAGATTAGAAAACAACATTTACATTGAAATCAATGCATCTAATTCAAGCAATCAACTATGATTAGAAATCAACATTTACACTCAAATAAATGCATCTAGTGCAAGTAAGCAAATAGGTTTATAAACCAATATCTACACTGAAATCAATGCATCTAGTGCAAGTAAACAAATAGGATTATAAACCAACATCTACACTGAACTCAATGCATCTAGCATAAGCAATCAGATAGGATTAGAAATCACCATCTACACTAAAACCAATGGATTTAGTACAAGCAATACAATAGGATTAAAAATCATCTACATTGAAATCAATGCATCTAGTGAAAGCAATCAAATTTTATTAGAAATCAACATCTACATTGAAATGGATGCATCTAGTGCAAGCAATCAAATAGGATTAGAAATCACCATCAACACTGAAATCAATGCATTTAGTGAAAGCAATCAAATAGGATTAGAAATCATCTACATTGAAATCAATGCATCTAGTGCAAGCAATCAAATATCATTAGAAATCAACATCTACACTAAAATCAATGCATTTACTGCAAGAAATGAAATAGGATTAGAAATCACCATCTAAACTAAAATAAATGCATCTAATGCAATAAATCTTCTTCCCTCTCTCCCCCCTCCCCCCCATCTATATCTATATCTCCCTCCATCTCTCTATATTTGTCTCTCTATCTCAACCCCCCAAACACACACTCTCACTCCATATCTATCAATCTCTCTGTCCTTCCCTCTCTCTCTCCATTTATTGTTATTAGTATGGGGTGAAGTTCAATTATCAATTTACCATTGTTTTTGTATTAATTAAACTTTTGACACACACACACACACACACACACATATATTGGCATAGTCTAACTTATAGACGAAATAACCTTTTTCGTTGAAATTCACCAAATCCGACAATGCAATCTCAATATTTTTTGTTGTTTAAAATACATTTTTGAATGCATAAATGGATTCATCACCCTGAAAAACCCATAGGACACTTGAATTATGCAGATTAAACAATTTCGTCTATAAGTTAGATTACACCCATATATATATATATATATATATATCTGAATTTCATTTATCTACTATGTTATTGGTGGATATATTTGAAGGGTTTTTGTGCAACTTTAAGTAAGACTAGTTTTTTTAGCTTTTCCTAAGTTTATGATGAATTTCGTACCTTTTCTAACTTTATACTCTATAAAAGTGGATTAGTTAATTTACAAAGCCAAAAAAACTCCAAATTCTTGTTGACATTTTCACTTATTAACTAATTTTTAAAGTCTTTCTTGGTAATGTTATTTGAATCTAATAGTTGTGTATGAAGCCTTCTAGGTCATGCTACCTGTTGTCTTTCAGACTATAAATGCTCATTAAAATTAGTATAGTAGATTGTTATCTTAGGCATTATCCAATTTTAATATCATTTTGGACTAAAATCATTTGCTATGTGATTAATAGAAGGTTCTTCAACTTAAAAATCAGCCTAGATCCATCTTAACCCCAGATCTATCAAGCGTTGAGAGGGATCAAATCTCTCGAGGTGCAAAATTATTTTATGAGTGCAAAACTCGAGGAAAGGTTTACACCTCAAGAGATTTGATCCCTCTAGGGGCGTGATAGATCCAAAGTTAAGATAGATCTAAGCTGGTTTCAGTCGTGTGAGGCCAAAGAAAATCTAACAAACATATGATTTCTTTTATAAAAAATATGTAAAATCATCCGATATTAATATAATCATTTTGAATATGCTAAATATGTCTCAGATTAATCTGGTCATTTTAATTTTAAATTTTCTTAGTTACCTCAATTTGTTGAGTGATAAATATTGTGAATAACTTTAATTATGAAAAATGATGAAATAAAAACTTTGAATGTAAAGTGACAATGTAATAGTGTTGAATGATAGAAAATGTGAATAATAAGAATATCTGAAAAAACAAAAGTTAAATTGTAAACCATTTAAATATTTAGCTCAAGATATTGTAGTAAACATCATACCTTGTGTCTCTTTCTCTCCAATATTAATAGGTTGAATTACTATAACACATAAATCAATGTACATTGTCAATAATTTTTTTATGCTTACACTGAAATTAATGCACAATATTAATCCAATCATTTTAAAATTAATGCACCATTATACATCCAATTACATCAAATCATAAATCAACATCTACACTGAAATCAATGCATCTAGTGCAAGAAATCAAATAAGATTAGAAAACAACATTTACATTGAAATCAATGCATCTAATTCAAGCAATCAACTATGATTAGAAATCAACATTTACACTCAAATAAATGCATCTAGTGCAAGTAAGCAAATAGGTTTATAAACCAATATCTACACTGAAATCAATGCATCTAGTGCAAGTAAACAAATAGGATTATAAACCAACATCTACACTGAAATCAATGCATCTAGCATAAGCAATCAGATAGGATTAGAAATCACCATCTACACTAAAACCAATGGATTTAGTACAAGCAATACAATAGGATTAAAAATCATCTACATTGAAATCAATGCATCTAGTGAAAGCAATCAAATTTTATTAGAAATCAACATCTACATTGAAATGGATGCATCTAGTGCAAGCAATCAAATAGGATTAGAAATCACCATCAACACTCAAATCAATGCATTTAGTGAAAGCAATCAAATAGGATTAGAAATCATCTACATTGAAATCAATGCATCTAGTGCAAGCAATCAAATATCATTAGAAATCAACATCTACACTAAAATCAATGCATTTACTGCAAGAAATGAAATAGGATTAGAAATCACCATCTAAACTAAAATAAATGCATCTAATGCAATAAATCTTCTTCCCTCTCTCCCCCCTCCCCCCCATCTATATCTATATCTCCCTCCATCTCTCTATATTTGTCTCTCTATCTCAACCCCCCAAACACACACTCTCACTCCATATCTATCAATCTCTCTGTCCTTCCCTCTCTCTCTCCATTTATTGTTATTAGTATGGGGTGAAGTTCAATTATCAATTTACCATTGTTTTTGTATTAATTAAACTTTTGACACACACACACACACACACACACATATATTGGCATAGTCTAACTTATAGACGAAATAACCTTTTTCGTTGAAATTCACCAAATCCGACAATGCAATCTCAATATTTTTTGTTGTTTAAAATACATTTTTGAATGCATAAATGGATTCATCACCCTGAAAAACCCATAGGACACTTGAATTATGCAGATTAAACAATTTCGTCTATAAGTTAGATTACACCCATATATATATATATATATATATATCTGAATTTCATTTATCTACTATGTTATTGGTGGATATATTTGAAGGGTTTTTGTGCAACTTTAAGTAAGACTAGTTTTTTTAGCTTTTCCTAAGTTTATGATGAATTTCGTACCTTTTCTAACTTTATACTCTATAAAAGTGGATTAGTTAATTTACAAAGCCAAAAAAACTCCAAATTCTTGTTGACATTTTCACTTATTAACTAATTTTTAAAGTCTTTCTTGGTAATGTTATTTGAATCTAATAGTTGTGTATGAAGCCTTCTAGGTCATGCTACCTGTTGTCTTTCAGACTATAAATGCTCATTAAAATTAGTATAGTAGATTGTTATCTTAGGCATTATCCAATTTTAATATCATTTTGGACTAAAATCATTTGCTATGTGATTAATAGAAGGTTCTTCAACTTAAAAATCAGCCTAGATCCATCTTAACCCCAGATCTATCAAGCGTTGAGAGGGATCAAATCTCTCGAGGTGCAAAATTATTTTATGAGTGCAAAACTCGAGGAAAGGTTTACACCTCAAGAGATTTGATCCCTCTAGGGGCGTGATAGATCCAAAGTTAAGATAGATCTAAGCTGGTTTCAGTCGTGTGAGGCCAAAGAAAATCTAACAAACATACGATTTCTTTTATAAAAAATATGTAAAATCATCCGATATTAATATAATCATTTTGAATATGCTAAATATGTCTCAGATTAATCTGGTCATTTTAATTTTAAATTTTCTTAGTTACCTCAATTTGTTGAGTGATAAATATTGTGAATAACTTTAATTATGAAAAATGATGAAATAAAAACTTTGAATGTAAAGTGACAATGTAATAGTGTTGAATGATAGAAAATGTGAATAATAAGAATATCTGAAAAAGCAAAAGTTAAATTATAAACCATTTAAATATTTAGCTCAAGATATTGTAGTAAACATCATACCTTGTGTCCCTTTCTCTCCAATATTAATAGGTTGAATTACTATAACACATAAATCAATGTACATTGTCAATAAATTTTTTATGTTTACACTGAAATCAATGCACAATATTAATCCAATCATTTTAAAATTAATGCACCATTATACATCCAATTACATCAAATCATAAATCAACATCTACACTGAAATCAATGCATCTAGTGCAAGAAATCAAATAAGATTAGAAAACAACATTTACATTGAAATCAATGCATCTAATTCAAGCAATCAACTATGATTAGAAATCAACATTTACACTCAAATAAATGCATCTAGTGCAAGTAAGCGAATAGGTTTATAAACCAACATCTACACTTAAATCAATGCATTTAGTGCAAGTAAACAAATAGGATTATAAACCAACATCTACACTGAAATCAATGCATCTAGCATAAGCAATCAGATAGGATTAGAAATCACCATCTACACTAAAACCAATGGATTTAGTACAAACAATAAAATAGGATTAAAAATCATCTACATTGAAATCAATGCATCTAGTGAAAGCAATCGAATTTTATTAGAAATCAACATCTACATTGAAATGAATGCATCTAGTGCAAGCAATCAAATAGGATTAGAAATCACCATCAACACTGAAATCAATGCATTTAGTGAAAGCAATCAAATAGGATTAGAAATCATCTACATTGAAATCAATGCATCTAGTGCAAGCAATCAAATATCATTAGAAATCAACATCTACACTAAAATCAATGCATTTACTGCAAGAAATGAAATAGGATTAGAAATCACCATCTAAACTAAAATAAATGCATCTAATGCAATAAATCTTCTTCCCTCTCTCCTCCCTCCCCCCCATCTATATCTATATCTCCCTCCATCTCTCTATATTTGTCTCTCTATCTCAACCCCCCAAACACACACTCTCACTCCATATCTATCAATCTCTCTGTCCTTCCCTCTCTCTCTCCATTTATTGTTATTAGTATGGGGTGAAGTTCAATTATCAATTTACCATTGTTTTTGTATTAATTAAAATTTTGACACACACACACACACACACACACACACACATATATTGGCATAGTCTAACTTATAGACGAAATAACCTTTTTCGTTGAAATTCACCAAATCCGACAATGCAATCTCAATATTTTTTGTTGTTTAAAATACATTTTTGAATGCATAAATGGATTCATCACCCTGAAAAACCCATAGGACACTTGAATTATGCAGATTAAACAATTTCGTCTATAAGTTAGATTACACCCATATATATATATATATATATATCTGAATTTCATTTATCTACTATGTTATTGGTGGATATATTTGAAGGGTTTTTGTGCAACTTTAAGTAAGACTAGTTTTTTTAGCTTTTCCTAAGTTTATGATGAATTTCGTACCTTTTCTAACTTTATACTCTATAAAAGTGGATTAGTTAATTTACAAAGCCAAAAAAACTCCAAATTCTTGTTGACATTTTCACTTATTAACTAATTTTTAAAGTCTTTCTTGGTAATGTTATTTGAATCTAATAGTTGTGTATGAAGCCTTCTAGGTCATGCTACCTGTTGTCTTTCAGACTATAAATGCTCATTAAAATTAGTATAGTAGATTGTTATCTTAGGCATTATCCAATTTTAATATCATTTTGGACTAAAATCATTTGCTATGTGATTAATAGAAGGTTCTTCAACTTAAAAATCAGCCTAGATCCATCTTAACCCCAGATCTATCAACCATTATACATCCAATTACATCAAATCATAAATCAACATCTACACTGAAATCAATGCATCTAGTGCAAGAAATCAAATAAGATTATAAAACAACATTTACATTGAAATCAATGCATCTAATTCAAACAATCAACTATGATTAGAAATCAACATTTACACTCAAATAAATGCATCTAGTGCAAGTAAGCGAATAGGTTTATAAACCAACATCTACACTGAAATCAATGCATCTAGTGCAAGTAAACAAATAGGATTATAAACCAACATCTACACTGAAATCAATGCATCTAGCATAAGCAATCAGATAGGATTAGAAATCACCATCTACACTAAAACCAATGGATTTAGTACAAGCAATACAATAGGATTAAAAATCATCTACGTTGAAATCAATGCATCTAGTGAAAGCAATCAAATTTTATTAGAAATCAACATCTACATTGAAATGAATGCATCTAGTGCAAGCAATCAAATAGGATTAGAAATCACCATCAACACTGAAATCAATGCATTTAGTGAAAGCAATCAAATAGGATTAGAGATTATCTACATTGAAATCAATGCATCTAGTGCAAGCAATCAAATATCATTAGAAATCAACATCTATGCTAAAATCAATGCATTTACTGCAAGAAATGAAATAGGATTAGAAATCACCATCTAAACTAAAATAAAGCATTGGTCATTCTTGTGTTTTTTCCTCGCAGGCTAGTCCCGATAAAAATAATTCACGAGAAATGTCTCAATCGACTAAACCCAGAAGGAAAATTCCCATTCAACAAAAGCCAGTTGCTTCTCCTCCTGAGGTCACAAAAATGCTTGTGCTATTTTCCGACACGACATGCACCCCTGATGTTGGGGTCTTTAGCTGGGAGGCCATGTATAAGCTTTTTGAAGATGAAGGGCCAAAAGTCACAGGAAGAATAGTCACAATAGAGGATAGGGTTCCTATTTCACAAATTACATACAATGATGTGGCCAATTCGTTTCTACATAGAATTGGTGCTCGCCCAAGAATATTGCCTTATATGGGTATGATCAGGTGGGTCTTTGATCATATGAACATCGCAAATAGGAACTTCATGACCAAGAGATAAATGGTCATCGAATATTTCACTGCAAAAGACTTGTCTGCAACGTACCACCTCCTAGTAGGTCAGAAGAAATATGATAAAGAATTCGTTGAGAAGTTCATGGAGGAAAATGAACACCAATATGAGGTCATTCGAGGATGGAGAAGAGACCTAAGAAAGCATAACTAGAGGACCACAGTATGTATGCTATAACCTCTATTAATGCACCCATTTGTTTTGCTGCTGCAATGATATGTAGATTGTTTGGCTATGAGAATACCCATAAGTTTTCAGACCAATGGGCACCCCTGATTAAAGCTGCCTCTAATGGTTATGTAATGGACTCAGGAAATATTATGTCGAACAATTTAACCAATGTAATACTAGAATATAGGAAAAAGCGTAATTTTACTGAAACTGTTGTTCTCCCATTCTACATGAGTGCATACATTATAGATTGTATTTGTTTTACTTTAGAGTTTCCATCCGTGGGATGGAAATGGACTATTGAAGACCCTTTACCTATTCACATTTACCATAATCTTCTATGTGAGTCAAAATACTGACCCCATTTTTACAAAATAAGCCATGGTGTCATCCTTCCTATTTACCAGTTTGTTTTCAATGAGAAGTGCCCTAGAATCTCCGCTAAAGGCAATATTGACCTATTATTAGTTGGAAGATGGTTTGGGGAGGAATACTTTACCTATGTACGAGTTTTTGGCAGCCTTGCACAACCTCATGTGTTGCCCCGGTATATCCCTAATAAGCTCCTAGCTTGCAAAATAACCTACCAAATTGTGGGAAATGGCTTGTCTAAGGTCATGGAAGAAAGCAAAAGGATAATGTGGCTTGTTTTTTCTTTTCGTCGTGGATTCTATTCTTTAGAGAATTTCAAAAATACTACTAAGGAGATGGAGGAAATCCAACTGATGAACTTTCCAACCATTCCAAATCGGCAGTATGATCCAATTGATACTATGAAAAATATTACAACACAGGCAAAGATTAGGCAGTTTACATATGAGCCTGATAAATTTGGTGATTTCTTTCAATCAACATGAAATTATGCAGAGGTTGAAAGAGAAGCTACAACACAGATCAGCCCCGAGGAATTAGTGCAGTTTCATTAATATAGGTTTAAAACGATTTCCCATTTTCCTAGTGAAATTTTGAATCTAAATCACCAGAACATGGAACAAGACACAAGAGCGAGCACATATCAGAGTCAAGATGCAGTTCATGTAACTGAAACATCGACAACTAGCGAATCAAAGGCAAAGAAGGTAGCGATAGGAGAGAGTCTCAATGGGATTTGGGATCAGTTTATTAAAGAGTCTAACCCTAAAAAACAACAAACTTCGTCGCAAATAGAGATTGCTCGGACTTCTGTAATCAAATTGAAGAGCTTGTTTATTGTTGAGCCTTCTAAGGAAACTATGGACATTGATGATCTGGAAAGCATCTCAGTTTTACTGACCTCTGAAGTCGTTCTCAATAATGAGGAGATTCATCCTCTGGACGTATTTTACAATCTGAAACACAGAGCAGTAGTCAGTCAGTAGAGAAAGAGGAGAAAGACCGAACAAAGGTAGGCTTTGGTCCCTACAAATACCTCCTTCCAAGTATTATGGAAAGATTCCCAAGTGACACCCGCTGAAGATCTTGGGAGACTATCACAATATGCAGGAGCCTATGCTAGTGCAACAATTTACAAAGCCACAAAAGTGCAACAAATCCTAAGGGAGAAATATGATAGAATAAGGCACCTTGAAGAAAATTTATAAAATGAAAAGCAAGGACTATTCCAACAATGGCAAGCTGAATTTGCACAATTACAAACCAGTTTCGATGGGTTGAAGATTCAATATGAATACGACATGAAGAGTCGGGATGCCCACATACAGGAGCTAGAGTGTAGGATTGAGCAACTAAATGCTAATCCTAGGACGACAGAATTCATGAAAGAAGCAGGGGAGCTAAATAACTTGCTTGCTCATCAACAAGTTCTATTTTGCCAAAACCTAGGCATTATCGAAGAGATGGGCCAATCAGCTGATGCACTTGTGAATCAATTGTGCAATTTGAGGACATATATCAAGGAAGATGAAGAGAAAACATATGATTTCATTGATTGGCAGAAAAACTCTAAGGGACAATTAGCAAATCTGCCCAAAATAGAAGAATCTCAGGAAGAGATTGTCTTCCAAGAATGGGAGATAAGGCTTAAAAATGTGGAGATGGAAATCTATAATGCTAGGGACATATCTAGCAACATGATTCAATCAATAAATGATAGCCTGTTGCAGGAAAATTTAATATCGGAGTGCCCAGAAGATACGTTGCCCGATGTTAAAATATTGACAAAATCTTGGCAAGAATCATCAAATAAAAATGTTGAGAGGATAGAAGCTTTATCAAAGATTAACTTGGAATGCCATTGGCATTTCCTATTCAAATCACATAGGGTAATGGTTGATGTTGAGGTGTCTTCTAAATACAACCAGTTAGGTGCTTCCAGCACTTGGCGATGTGTTATTCACTACACAGATGCGCATTAGGTCTGAACATCCACTTGAATTGAAGGCGATGACAGATATATGCGAACTTCAACAACGATTGCCAAAGGAGTCTTCATCCAAGTCTTAATCAACTTGTTGTAACATGACTGTACTATTAGTTTGTATAAGTGTCGTTTGTTTGGACCAACACAACATTTTATGGACTTTTCTATATTTGAGTTTTTGTTTTAAACTTTAAATCCCCTTCATTGTTATGAAGAAAGGGGGTTTTGAAATTTTGTGAGAAGTATTTTGGTTTTTACTATTGTAGTTGTAAACAAGTCTTAATAGAAAGAAGAACCACACTGATTTTACTTATGAGCAGAGTGAATGTGTATTAGGTACTATTATCTTTACGTTGATGCTATGTTTTTGGGCTGAAGTACTATTTTAATTGAAGATTGTTTTAATTAAAGTTTGTCATATATGTTATTGTATGTGATTAGATCAGTATCACCATTGATGTGTTTAAATCGAAATGTGTTAAGTATACAAATGAACAATGATATCATATATGTGCAGTTGATGATTCAATATTTTGTTATATGATAGCACTTGAAACCCCCCGATCTTTGAATTGCGATAGAGCACTTCCTCCGATTTCCATATCCTGTCGAGATTCTTGAAGGCATGTGTTGCGATATGCGATAATCTTCGACCTCGGATCTGCTCCAATCTCCGATATTTGGACTCGATATGGTGTATTAACGTTGATTAATAAGAATTTCGCGTCCACCTTGATATTGGGACTTTTGAATGAAACCTCCAATATCAAATCGTTGATTGTCGATTCACTTGTGGACCCAGTATAATTATAAGATTGTATTTAATCTAAGACTGCATCCATTTATCAGAACTTTCATTATGTGCCATCATCTAAAATGGCGAACAATATGGACGCAATATTGATATTAAAACGAGTTTAATTATAATTTGATGTCCACCATATCAGAGCTTTATTATAGCGCAAGTTTGCAAACTGTGGCATGTTGCGATTATCTCTGATATCAAAACCTCTGATATTATGGACCCGATACAGTTATTAAAATGAGTTAATTATGTTATCACATTCGTTCCACATCAGAGGTACCCATATCGCAAATGTTTTGTGTTGTCTCATTTTGAATGTTCCAATGAGAACCTCTTATTCCACTACTAGTTCTGGATTAAAGTACTGCATTATGTTGATTATGTTTGCGTATGTGGTACATCCTTGTGGGGATGGGGATGACTTTTATATAT
>APFE030623346.1:210343-221737 GCA_000404065.3 Pinus taeda
TATGCATGCATGTAAAATCTCAAGGCAAAGATGTGTGTAATGATTGCTAAAGGTAAAGATAAAATGTTTGATGCTTAAGAGGCATAACAAATCACATGCTATAACAAACCACATGATAACAAAGGCTAGGCAGCATAACAAACTGCAGTTTATAACAAACCACATGACAACAAAGATTAATAACTTATTAAGGAAGAGACAAAACTCATTACAGTTCATGGTCGACCCATGAGAGGTTCGATCAAACTTGAAAGGTAGTGGGTTTTGAGACCCTTTTATTAATACAAAGATTACATGGAAGACCCACTGGATAGCATGGTCTTTATCTGCTTGCATGCCTTTTGTTTTCCAAGTTACAAGTTGTTGTGTTGCATGACAAGAATTGGATTAATTTTAAGGGGCTTTTTCCATTAGGATCATATGAACCGACAAATTTGCCTAAATGACCTGCAACCTGGCCTTCTCAGTAGGTTGGATACCTATTATTGACATCTTAGGATGGTTTTCGAGGAACCATAAGGTTTCTTCAAGTGTCATGGAGCTGCTTTCAAGCTTGGCATAGGGTCTAGCACCGTTAGCATGTAGCAAGAAAGGTAGGAACCTCTCAGGAGTCCACATCAAAACTGTGGTAGGTAAGCAACACAGGAGCGCCTATGCACCTTGGGCAGGATTCCCTCCCAGTGGGAAGGGAAGACTGGCTGGCTAGGAATCCAATGGAGAACATATCACCCAAGCTCAGGAGGGATAACATCATAGATCTTCTTAAGTAACCAAAGGTATCATTATCAAATTGTGATGCACGTTTGGGAGTGTACGAGATTCTTAAGATAGAGACATAGTTGGCAAGACTCGGTTGAAGAAGCCTTTGCAATAGTAGAGCTTATAACTGGGGATGTTCTAGAGCTCTTCGGCTAAGACACTACACAATGCAGAGTCGAGGTCCCTTGGCGGAGTCATGACAAGAATCAAAGAGAAGGCCTTGTTGTGGTGCATAGGAGTGAGGCTATGAACTTAAAAGGAATTTTTGGGGTAACCTTATCCTTTTGATAGTCAAAACCCTAGTCAAGGGAGGCTTTTGATTGGTGGAACCAAATTTCCCCTCACGTGATTGGTCGAAATGATGTGGCATAAAATCCATAGAGTGGTTATAGTATATTGGTGGGAGGAACTCTTTTGATAATAGAATTATATCAGAGTTATGACATTGGAGGAATTATTTTAGAAATCTCCGATAGTAAAACCCTGCTACATATAACATTGGTTCTTTATAATAATAAGCAAATATCTAAGGTGTGAAACACATAAGTGATAGTGATTTTAAAACATTTTGGTGTATTATAATAAGCATTAGCGGAGGAGCCCACCTGGCATAGTATACTGCTCTTTAGCAAATCAGAGATTCCCTATCGGCGTTTTTGTTATGTGACACGATTCAAAACATTCGCTCTCTAATATGCGATAAAGGGATGGAATTTGATATTGCGATATCTAATCTCGCAAGTTCTTCGATATCGGAGTTTGGAGGCAATTGCATATTGGAACAGACGCCTTTAAGGATGAAAAGAGATTTGCGAGTAAGTGAGAGTAGTCTTTTTTTTGTCAAGTATTTGATTTAAATTAGAGTTGTAAAACCATGTTCATATCAATCACTGAAATTCGAACTTGTAAAATTTGTCCATTTTTTTCCTGAACACAAACAAAAAATAATATTTTTTTAGAAAGGGGAAAATTTTGGAATTTTCACTGATTTTCGCAGCAACTATTCGTAGAAAAAGTAACTATTTTAAAATTGAATCAAAAGTATGCTTATTGAAATGAAATCGGAAGGGGCTAGTTCAATATAAAAGGGTTAAATTCGCACGATAAAACAAGTGTTGGACTCGGGGGCTATTTGTTTCATTTATTCTAATTAATGAATAATAAAAAAGAAGCTGTGAAAATAATATTAAGTCGAATTGAAAAATAAAACAGGACGACGTGATAAGAAAAAGTGAAATAATAAATGATTCAAATGGCAGTTGCAAATACATAGGAGTACTCATTACCAATATGATAACAATAAAGTCAAGTGGGGAATGTTGCCTTTTTTACCACAATAGTTTGGAAAGTTTGTTCATTTTGAGTCCTTTTGTTGTTTGGAAAAATCGTTGCGAACTTCTATGATAAGTTACTCCTTGGAGAGCTGAAAAGAGATTTAGCAGTAACCGAGAACATCTATTTTAGTTTCTATTTCATTGTCAAGTGTTTTTGAAAGTATTTGATTTCAATCAGAGTTGTGAAAGAGTATGTCCATATCATTCAACGATTTATTTTATTTTATTTTATTTTATTTTTTTATTTTTCCCTAAAAATGAATGTACACAATATGTTTTGTTGTTGTTGTTGTTGTTGTTGTTGTTGTTTTTTTTGTTTTTTTGTTTTTGTTTTTTTTGTTTTTTTTTGTTTTTTTTTTCCTAAAGATGAATGTACACAATATGTTTTTTGTTGTTGTTGTTGTTGTTTTTTTTTTGTTTTTGTTTTTTTTGTTTTTTTTTGTTTTTTGTTTTTTTGTTTTTTTGTTTTTTTTTTTTTGTAGAAATGGGAAAATTTATGGAATTTTAACTAAGTTTCGCAACAACTACTCGTAAAAGAAAGCGACTAAAATGGAATTGAATGAAAAGTATTCTTACTGAAAGCGAATCAAAAGAGGATCGATGCAACGATCAGATTGGAGGTGGCTGTAAAGACTTTGATGCTAGTTCTGATTCCTCTTGTTGCCTACACTTGATATAAGCATTGCCTTGCATGTGAGAGTAGCGGCTGAAGGAAATTGGTGGAGAGATGCGAAGATCAACCAAGGTTCAATCTCTGGAGATAGCAGTGAATGTTAAGCCTTGTCGGTTTATGTTGCCAATGTCCATTGTCGCCTTTGGTAATTTGATTCCTTGCAATTTATGTATTGTCAAACCCCATGCCATTCGAAGGGGAATTTGCCTGCAAGACCCTCACCTTATTGGGGCAAGTGGAACATAAGTTGGATTGAAGGTGTCCCATGGTGGACCTTTGTAATGGAAGAAGTCAAAAACAACAAAGGATGGTAATTGAGGGGGTTTTGATCTAGTTGCATAGAAAATGGAAATTACTTTCCCAAGTTCTTCATTTACAAGACCTACTTCAACCCACAAGTTACATGTGAGGAAAAATTGTTATTCATTGCAAATAAGAGCTTTTGCATCCAATTCTTCATCTTCTTCTTGTGCGCCAGTAGGATCGTGGTTCCTTTTCTCGGCATAGCAGCGTGCAATTGACATGTTCAATCTTTTGAGCATTTGTTTGTTATGAAATTCGACAGCTACATCGGTTAGATATAGATGGATTAGATTGTCAAATTCTTGTTGCTCATCCATTGACAAGAAGGAATTTGCCCTTTACATGAGAAGGTTTTATTCTTCGACTACTGGTGTTACATTTACGAGATTCATGAGCAATTATCGAAATGCAATTTGAAGAGGGTTCGTCCCTTGTTGACAAAATATAGTAGATAGTGTGACGACCATGTCAAAGCCACATGATGTGCCGACATACATGGGGATTTCCTTAATAGGAGGTAGTTTCCAAAGATCACCAACAAGTATGATAAAGCGATTGCTGAAAGGCACATTTTGATACGAAGGAAATACCTCCCTTAAGCGATCGTCTATTTGTGAAAGAATTTTAGGGCCAATAATGCTCATTTCATCGATTAAAATGTATTTGATGTGACAAAGTTTTTCCTGAAGATGCATACGTGGTTGGACCTCAAGAGGATGCATTGGCACTAAAGGAATGCGAAGGGCATAATGGATTGTAAACGCCTTTATGTTAGACGCTGCAACACTTGTTGGAGAGAGTAGGAGAAATCGACTTGAATTGGGAAGAGATTCAACAAGAAAAGTATCTTTTACGCAATCAATTAAATGAGACTTACACGTGCCAACAGTACCTTGGATGAGCATTCTAAGTGGAGGAATGGAGGAAGTGGTTTTAAAGTGGGTGAGGACAATGGTGAAAACAACTTGTTGGGTGGGCGATAGTGAGGTGAGTGAGCGGGGAACTGGAGATAGACTAGAATGGATTTGGGTGGATGAGCGACTAAATTCTATGAAACTTATGACTTATCTTACAAAGGGAGAGGGATCGTAGTATGGGCCCAATTGTGGTTAGATTCAAAGTCATGATGTCCAAGCATGTTAATGTTATCTATTTCCATGTTGTTTCTAGGGTATAGCTGAGAAAGGAATTGTTATTCATCGATGTCTACGAATTCAGGGGGTTTGACATATCATTAGTGGAGATGTCATCAGAGCAATGGGAAAGGGGGATTTCAGGGGCTTGATGAACATGCCATGGAACATATGCATATCTTTTTTGTTCCCAATGCGAAATGATTTCTTCATTAGTGGATCCTATGTCTGATGGGAGTTTGTGGAAAGGGAAGTACATAAGTAGTTCACTCCAACAGAAAGAAGCATAGGATGCATCAGTAGGAGAATGGATCGAGGAATAGGAAGGGAGGACATGAAAAATATTGCAAGGATTTATTTGTGTTCCATTGGTTATGTTTTCGACGAGTAGAAAAGGACCAAGAACGTGCAACTTCAAGAAGAGAGTGTTTCAAGCGAAGCAGGTCTTTTCATGTATGCTACAATGAAGGGTGGTGTTGGGAAGGGGGAAACTATACCATGAGAAACCCATCAAGAAACAATTCGAGTAACATTGAGGGAAACAAATGAGTGGATACAAAGTGAAAGGGGCAGTTTTTGTAGCATGTGGCATGTTTCTTGTGCGTCGATGTCCTTATCGGCAATTGTTTCTATTAAATTTTTCGGACAACATTGACAACAGGTGTTTCAGGGTGGACAACCTAGGAGACACGTGACAACATTTGCTGATAACTTTTTGATTTTGTTTCTGGTTTTGATGCATATTTCGTGATGTAGCACATAACAACATGTCGAGACAAAACTGACTTGCAATCGATGTTTGCTCTCTGTACGTAAAACATGTCAGAGTTGTGTACATTTAACCTGCCATCATTACAAGTGGGGACATATTTGTTTCGTCCACTATCATCAATGATTAAAGAGGAGGTGGGATTCAAATCCCATGTAACTCCATAGCGAAAAATAAGAGTAGGACCTTTTTTGCGAAGACATGAAGAGGGGTGGCATTTTATACGTCGTTGAACACAATTAAGAATATTCTCGTAGTCCTGAAGGTGATAGGATGAAAATATCAACGGAGATGGGAGGATGCATGGGTTATTCTTTGTAGAGATGTGTACATAAGGTCCACGTTATTCAGGAGGGTGAGGATTCCAAGCAAAAATGTGTTCATCGCTAAATTACCTGGCTCTATCCATCACAACTTGGTCATCCCAATCGAGGTTGTCCATATCAGGTGCATTTTTTAGCCAAAGGAAACCATGTATGTGGTGGAGCCCCTATGTTGCCACTCATACCTGTAAAGATGAAAAAGGAAATTTTGTGAGGCGATTGTACATCCATATAAAGAAACAAAAAGGAGAAGGATGGTCAGGGAAATACCTGCACCAGAAGTCCTTTGCATGTAAACCTTTTTGCAATACCTCAAGGAAGATTGTGAATAAAAGATGAATGTATTGTGCTGCAATATGTGGATTGTTGATTATATTCTTGAATTTCCATCGAGACAACTCAGATGAATATTGGGGGAGTTGTCAGGCATGACCATGTGCATGTGATGACATTTGGTGTCAGTTGCACTTAAGGTGAAGAAGAAAGTAGGGCTACCTATTTGTATGATCATATTAGCGAGTTCACCTCTGCGTTTGTTCCAGAACGAGTCTGTCCCTCCAAGGCCTAATCCGAAGTGCATAATCTGGTCACAAAGCATGGAATCATGCATGTCATGGAGGTGTGCATGAAGGTATGCATGAAGGTATGCAACAGTCATTGGAAAACCCTCTTCAGGGTTTCTCTTCATGAAAACAATAACTGTTTCTTGAATACGATGCCAAAACATAAGATTGTACAAGTAATACCAAAATCTTGGATGTTAGGCAAAATAATTATCATAGTAGATTACAAGGTGAACAACATATTCTTGCATTTCAACTTTTCTGAGATGTGGTTGACCAATCATGGAAACCCCTGTGGGGAAGAGTGTGGGAAATGCCATAGTAAGGAGGCCTTATGTGGTATATTCATTGATAGCGCAAGGGGAAACAAAGGGCCAGGAAAGTGAAGTAGTGGAATTAGGATGGGGAGACTGCAGGGAATTTAGAATTTCTTCAAGCTCAATATGGGAATTTGGGATTACTGATAGAAAGGAGGATGGTTGGAGGTTTGTTGGAGTTTGGTGTGCGAGAATGTTATCATCAAAAGTCGGGAAGTCAAGTCATGGTTTAGGAGAGGAGGGTGATTCAGAAAGGTAGATATTGTAGCTTGGTCTAGTTGGACATCCTTGTAGTGGGGATCATGGGTTAGTTTGTACTCTAGAGCTACAAGAACACTTGTCCCGCTAATAGTGAAATCATATGTTTTGTGGTCACAACCATGCCTAATAACAATGACGATGTCCAATTTAGAAACCAAGCGCAGTAAAATGTTGGCGATGGCAATGACGTCTTACAGGAAACAAATAGTATGACCAATGTATTTATACTATCCACCTCATGCATGGGTGATTTGCAAGATTCGACTAACACTTAATATGATAATTTCTAAGTTCAAGTGAATATAGGAAATCAAAAAGATTTGCCTTAAGTGCAAAGATAGAGTACATAACCCCCAAAAGGAAGAACTTCATTAGTGTTTATATTTTCGAAGTAGTGCCTTCTAGCTTATAAAGTAGATGTGTCTTTTGAAAAAGTGGTAGGAGAGACCTTTTTTATAATAGAGTTTATGTTTCTTTGATATTATGTACTAATGTTGTGCGATTCAAATTTTGTCATTGGAACTTTGTCAAAGCTATCTTTGCAGTGTAGAACAAGATTAGAATCAAGCTTATTTTAGCAAAGTATTTTTGTGGTGATCGATAACTATCTATCATTCATTTACCAAGTAAGTTTAAGGCAACCAAGTGACAACCCTTTGTAAGAAGCCAATGTTTCTATTTAGGTGCACAAAGAATAATATAAAAGGATGTAAATATTCTATTTTGTTTAGAAGGAAGAAGAAAAAAACATATAAAATATATGTAAAAGTAAAAGATGGAGAAATATGCAGAGGTGGAAGCTGCAAGATGTATCATAGGTGTATATACATAAAGTAGAGAAATACAATGATGAAGTGAACAAAAATAAGGGGGCGGCAAGGGACGAAATGACAATGAATGAAAAAGTATATAGAAGTTATTGTTTACACTTCACGGTGGCATGGGGAAAATAAATCAACTTTTAAAGACGCCGAACAACTAGACCAGTAGACATTTTTTTGATTTCTTATAGG
Source organism: Pinus taeda (assembly GCA_000404065.3). Lineage (NCBI taxonomy): Eukaryota > Viridiplantae > Streptophyta > Pinopsida > Pinales > Pinaceae > Pinus > Pinus taeda. Next base: position 217,792 of record APFE030623346.1, read on the forward strand.
AGAACGGAACATGCAGAGCCATAGGTGATTTCCTCTTAATTAATTAGTACAAACTTCAAATGGTCCACACCATTGAAGATATCTATTTTCATAAACAATGTGAAGAGGAAAGAACGACATGAAACCCTTGCACGAAGCTCGTGGATAGCACCAAGATCACTGGAGAGTATGAACAAGTCTTTTACTTGGACACCCATGAGTTCAGTTGAAGCATTATAAAATGTGATGAAATTTTCCAGTACGCTTGTGTGGTCATGCATTTAAAATTTCAGCACATACCAATAGTCACACTTGGGGAAGGCCCCACCACATTTTGTGCATTGCCACATTCCATTTGAGTGGTTGGCAACTTTTTTCATGCATTGCATGCCATCAAATGAGAGAGGGCATGCAAGGAAGTAGAAATATTGCATGTCAATAGAGGTGATGGTTCCACGAACAGAGAACCATGTTGGTTTTCTGTTGGGATGCGAGTCTATGAGGTATGAGGTCGATAATTGTACATTGTGGGTGGCCCTGGTTGGAAGTTCCCAAGAATTTTATACTTAATGATGGTGAAGAGGCCAAGCGGTCTCTTTGATGAATCCATGATTCGAGTTGTTCAGTCTCTGGAATGACGGGATGTAGCACGAGGTTGGTGCTCAAGGTAGTACTAACAATTCTTCCATTAAATTCGGCTATGCAACCCCCTTTGATTGCAAGCATAGTCGAACTACCAGACGAGGCGATTTCAATGAGTTGCTTGCCCAAGGTGTGGCAATGCTCCCCCCATAGGGTGATGTCGACACTCTAGCCATACATGTCCTCCAAGCTGAGAATTTTCCTAGGTGTTTCAGAGCCATCTCTTCGACGAATGGTGGAAGTTGGAGAAGTGGACCTGACAATGCCAATGATGTCAACAATTGAGCCGAGATTTGCAGATATGATTTCATCTATAGATTTAAAATGGAAACGGTGGAAAAGAATTGTTGGAACATCATCTAAGGAAGGTTCAACAATGGAAGTTGTAGAGAGAGGGACTTACCATTTTCTATCCAAATGGTTGCAATTTGTGTTTGTTGGTTTCATAGTTCCATTTGAAACCATGTAAAGCTTCCCAATTTGGACAAGGTCATGCAAGAAATCTGCTAGATCACCAAAGGTAGGGAGATGGATTGTATCATTGGCAGAATAAATGAGGTAAAATTGAAAAACCTTTATGGACCCTTGAGCATTTTTGTAGGAGCCAACAAATGTTTTTCCAATCACCCTACCTTGGATCGACCATTGTTTACGATAGGGGCTTAGCTCCATGAATGGAATGGTAGTAGGAGGAGCGGAGGACAAATGAGTTGATGATGACACAAAATCCTATGTCGAAGCAACAATAGACAAGGCAGGGGTGTGTGATGTTGAAGAGGTGGGTCGATATGTCAATGTTTGTACAATTTGAAGAAGGTCCGGGTCCCCAACCAAAGTTGCATGACGTTTGAGAACTTCTAGTTAAATAATTTGCAGACTCTTGGAAAGGAAGGAAAGAAAGAGAAAATCAACGCGACATTAATTGGAGTGACAGTGGCAGACAGAGGGAAGGAACAGAAAAAACATTAAGAATATGATGAAGAGTGAACACACACATAGTTTTGAAAAAAGGTGCAACTAACTTATTTGAGAATGATAATCGAGCCCAATTGGAGGACACCAGAGACGACATGGGCATTGTAAGTAGATGGAAGCAAATTTTTGTGCTGAGAGGTACCATCAGAGAGAGAAATGTGGTAGCGTTGGGATGATGTCTTTGTGGAAGCAAGAAGGTCGAGTTCAATGATTTGGAGGGATGGTTGGATCACTTTAGAACCAATGAGCAACAAAGTGATGGCATTTGTTGTCAAGTGAAGTTCCATGATGAAGAGGAAAGGAGCTATCCTGAAAGGTGAAAACCCATAAAATATTGTCAACATTGGAAGAGAAGTGAAAATAAAGCAGCGAGCGCAGTCGTTCACGGGATTGGCATATGAGGTTTTGAATTATGATATTCCATAGTCTTCATTTTCACGTTGTCTACGTTTTGAGTCTAGAACAAGACTCATCATCAAGATTGATTTACAAAGAAGAGAAACGAGAGCTATAAATATGATCAGGTGAGTTTTAAAGTAGGATTGGCATACTTGAAGCCAAATGAAAGAAGAAAGATTTACATTTTAGATTCTTGCCAATAATCAAAGGCAAGAGGAAAGGAATATTAAAATGTTTACGCATAGAAAGTTGGTTGTCTATATATGGTGTTTTAGAGAATCTACAGGCGGGTGTGTTGCACATCGTGGCAACACACATAGTATTCTAAGCTATATATGCAGTATGAAAACACTGATACTTGCCATTTGAGTGCAGAAGACGATATGGTTAGCAAGTTCTTGATTCTCACCTGTTTGTTATTGAAATTCTGGAGTAGTTATCCGTTTGAAGATAACATCATGACATGCAGTAGCAACAACAAGAGACCAACAATAGCACAACAACAACAATAAAAAATGCAACTCGAAAAATCAGCAGAATAGTGTGACGTGAAGAGGCTAAATAGAGCAAACGCCCATCTAATAGCTAAGCAGAGGGACCAATAAATAAGAGTCAGGATACGTGGCAGAGGTCGTGGGGTTACCAATGACAAAGAAAATGATAGATATGCTCGTTCGAGTGAGAGTAAAGTGAGAATACATATACACAGGCGGACCATTAATTAGATTATTGAATAGAAAAGTCCTCGACGTCACGATGCATGGATAAGTTTCAACTTAATAAAAGGAAAATTTCACATATTGATTAGATATACATGGGAGTTTTGGTATTTTGAAACTTTGACATGAGAAGAATCCTTTTTGAAATCTTGCAAGTCGGATGTCCGCTCCAGAATATCAATGTGACTCCTTTGAATAAATGCATATAATAAAGTGTCTAAGGCATAAAACATATCAGTTTCGCGTGAGCGAGAATAAATCGAAAGTAAACCCACATGGTCGGTCCATTAATTAGATTAATGGATAGAGTAGCTGCCGAGACCAAGATGCGTGTAGATATTTTAAGTTACAATCGTTAAAAAATTGTGGCACAATAATTAAATATATATCAGAGTTTTTGGGCATTGAAACCTTCACACTAGAAGAAATATTTTGGAAATCTGTGGGAAAAAAAAGGTCAATCGATCATATTAATTTGCCTCTGTACAAGGGCGTAAAACATGTGATATTCGTATGAGGGAGAACAAAACGACAGTAAATGCACATAGTTGGCTAACCAATGGTAATTAATGAATAAAAATAGATAGCAAGAGCAAGATATGTACATAGAGAGTGGATCTTATCAGAGATCATATTCCAAAAGCTACGATAAGGAGCAAAAGTGATTTCACATTTAAGTTTGGTATGATAAAACAATCAAGATTGGAGGTCCATAACAGAATTTAGAGATTCAAAATTTAGATATTTGTTTATTATTATATAGGACCAATGCTACATGTATTGGAAATTTTGAAAACAATTTCTGCGATGTTATTAGTCCGATATAACTCTATTATAAAGAGGTTCCTCTGACCAATAGACCAACGGGAATGTCCTGGAGGTCTGAGGTGTTAGTGCCTTATTTGTTTCAGATATCTAGCGATCCTTATCGACCTCTAAATGCCCTGCTTTCAACTTTCGACTTCTGGCTTTGGAGATTTCTATTTCTTCCGATATCCGGACCCTCCAAAGGTATGAAAAAGAATTCAATAGAACATCACATCTGCTCTCAATAGGAACTTTTTGAGAATCAAACACATCTTAAAAGTGTCGATATTGCAAGCTGCGATATGCGAGGAAATCACCAACAATGGGCCACTAGTGTTAAAGTGTCAGGATGAACGATAACAAATTAACAAAGGATTTGTCTACAAAATCAAAGAACCTCGAGCCTTTTATCTCTCCTTCCAAAT
>APFE030623352.1:8191-23861 GCA_000404065.3 Pinus taeda
AGTTGCAAGAAGCCTTCTTTGTATCCATAAGGCTTTCCCTAAGTAAGGAGACTTTGTCACTAAAGAGAGAGAGAGCTTATCCCTCACCCCTTCAAGCTTTTGCAAGACTTGTGTAGCTGAGCACCCAGCCAAAAAGGAGGACTTGATGTCAGGACACTGGTTGTATTCTCCTTTGTTGAATATTAATAAATAGATGACTATCATTACGGTTCCATTCTCGTTGTACTTGTAATGGTTGATGTTGAATTATATCCTTCCTGACTGATGTATAATTGCATATATTAGATTTCACGCTTGGGTTTGTGTTTGTTCTCTTTGTGTGCAGGTGTCCATTCACGTGGATAGTGGAGGATCGTGACCGGCCAAGGCAAAGGAACGCGAGCGCCATCTCTCCTACGAACTAAAGCGTTGGGTCTCAAGTAGGTCTTCATCACCTACTCTTTATTTGCAATTAGGAACTTGCGTGATAGAATTGTTTGATTGTTGCTAGACCCGTTTTGGGCTAGTAGGGATTGCCTCTATCCGTAGAGGGGATTTACCTCTCCAACAGACCTCAATTTGCAGGCTTGAGATACATCAAGGGAGCATGCTCGAAGGTGTCATATGCTTCTGAGACATCGTCGAAATCATCAAGAAAAGAGAATGATGGGAAAACATCCCCATCATCCCATGATAGTTTTCATTCCAGGGAAAGAGCTGAGACAAGCTCTCATTGCCATACTTACACCACAGACAACAAGGAAAGGTATAACCAGTCTCGATATTCGAATGTTCATTTGGATTATAATCATGTTGTTAATGATGACCTTAAAACATGGCATTGAAAAACATGTACCTTTTGTGGATTACGTAAAAATACATTTTCTAAGTGTTGGAAAAGAATGGCAGTACACAAAAGGATGGGGCGTGAAAGACCCTCTCAACAGCAGGAAAAGAAACATGTTAAGCAAATCTGGAGGAAGAAGACCTATTGCAGTCATTGCGACAGAAGTGGCCACCCAAGAGCCACATGTTGGAGGCTCCATCCAGAGCAACGCTTTAAAGACAAAGTGTCGATGCATGAACCAGGTGAAGCAATTGTTCGACAAAAAAAACCACCACAAGGAGGTGACCCGTTCACGTTGATAAGTGAAAAATGGTTTCTAGATATGTTAACCTGTCATGGTCGTGCTTTTGTAAATAATTTGTTTCATTTTAAAATGTAAAATTGATGATGATTTTCCATCACTTGTTCAACAACAATGATGTTTGGTCTTATTTTGAGTTGCATTTTAAACTTTGAAAGTGATGTCATGTTTCCATCACTTGTCAAAGAAAATAGTGTCTGGCCTTATCTTTGTAAATCATGTGTTGCAGTGATGAAGTGCTTTCCATCACTTGTTGAAGCAACAATGATATGTTGGCCATGTTTTCATAGCTGGGGTATTGCATCCATCTTGATGTAAACTTGACCACTGAGTATCTGTTATAAACTCGTGGCAAGTGTGGGATGCTTGGGTCATTAGTTGGTCATGAAATTCAAGCATGTAATTTGCAAAACAATGTACTACATGTGGCATAGGTTGCAGGTGTCAGCTCATCGCTTAAGGCTCCAAAGAACAAAGGTGAAGGAGATGGAAGCAAGACTTTTCAGGAAGCTTGTGATGTAGGATGTGATGCAAGAAAGTGCTCCCTCTGCATATAGAGGCAACCCCTCTAGCCCTAGAGTGGGTCTAGTCACAAACAAGGACAGATCAACAATAGCTTTCCTTAAACAGTTAAAGTTGGAGGCCTACCTCAACCAGTGGTCGATGGAGTTCCGTTGCGCTGCTCCAAATTTCGCTTCCTTCTCCTCAATGAGTGATCAACCTGAAACAATGCAAAGGAAATAAAACAAAGCACATAATCGGATACAACAATGAACTATTTACTCACAAAGTCAAGAAGTCATGAGCTATCAAGTATATTACATACAAGACATAGGAAAACATCATTGATTGCATTAATAATAAAATAAGAGCAAGCTTACAATCAGAGTTTTGACGTGACAAGCCTTCTCGGAGGGATCCAACTAGCATGTTCTTCAAACATTCACTTTTTGAAGATGGATCTCCCAACATACAAAGGTCTCTCTGTCACTCATAAGTTTGGCATGAAACCAAGGGCACTTCACAACCTTCCCCATGCTATCAACACTCTCACACTTATCACACTCACACCAGCTATCTATCAAAAGCACTAACAGCACTGCTCAATCCAAGAATTTACCAACTACCAACTCGTTGATCATATCAAAAGTGAGTGTTTAAATAGGAGGAGTCTCCATGAAAGATGGAAGAGAGAGCTTATCACCAAGGAAGGTAGCACAATTAACGGAACTGCCACACCAAGGAAGGAAGGGCGACACAAAATAGGCCAACAACCAAGTTTGGGACATCCAGAAGGCTGACTGTTGGAACAAATTCGCTCATTCTGGATCATCACGGGTACATAACTGAGATTAAGCGCTGACATCGCAAGTGATTAATGTAGCTAGTCAGATCATCGCTGAAATTAATAAGCAACCTCACGCTGGAGCATGAAATTGGACCATCGCGGGAATCAGATGTACTTCCACGCTGGCAGCGCGGCTAGACTATTTAGGAGCACCTTTCAGTGCGTTTATTATGCCCATAGTCACAATGAGGCAAATAACTTAGGAAAAGTGGGTCAATTGGCAGTATAGGAGAGTATTTGTTCAGCATGAGCATGTTTGACTTAGACACATGACACAATAGATGGAATGGGAGTGAAGGTAGTGACAAATTACTATGTAACAGATGCCCCCTAAAGTATGAAGCCCGAGAGAGTGGGAGGGGTGAAATGCTTTACAAAATTGACTGGGTTGGAACACCATCTAGAAGAAACTGTAGGCGCAAGTACAACTGATATCTCTGACAGCGAGCTACATGTAGTCTAGGCATGGACGCAACCATCCAAAAGACATATGAACTAGGTCTGTGGTATGAACGCAACCATCTAGCTAGTAAGACCATGATGATGATAAAGATATGGTCACAACCATTCATGAAGATTTAGGTATGGTCACGACCATCCATCAACGAGTCATGTAATCACGAACCAATCCACGCAGCTCGAACATGTGTGATCTGAGTTCGGGGTCTTGAACCCAACCAATCATAGTACAAACTCTAACATGTGAATAGAAGTGCTGAAGTCGAGCATGATAGAAAATCACTTGATTACCAGTCGATGATGTAAATCGTTAACAAGCACGAGAGAAACCACCAATAATGCTAATGGTTCTCAAGGTACTGTCCAGTACAATCCACGAAGTGTGAAGAATGAACTGAAGTCGAACACTCGTGGAATCACCCAATCGGTGACCAATGATGTAAGTCGACCGTCAGGCACGAAGAACTTGCCATTGAGGCATGCAAGCTCCAAGGTACCCAAGGGATCTCTAGATCAATCTCCTGGATAATGAGCTGATGTCAACAGGAGACGACCTATTGCAGGAGGGCCATAATGTTTCCCCCATCAACGACACGAGACAAGGAATAAGAGGTAGATGGTGAAACAAAGTATCAGAGGAAAAGGCAAGGATGTAAACTGCAAAAGGATTATACTCTTAAACATGTCGGCGACACGACTCCGGAGGGTGGCAGCATTTAGGTACCAAAGGATCATAGGTTTAATGGAAACAGCATGGATCGAATGGAATGAGGGTAAATGACAACCCAAACCCGTGAAAGGCCAAATGACGATGTATGGATGTCCCAACCTGACAAGAAGCAAAAGTTTTGATGTTCAAGAGTCACTAGCTGCCATAGATAATCAATGATGTTTTCCAAATTTTTCCCCACCATTGCTGGCGAGTACCCCAATTATTTTTTAAAACAAGCTTGAAGAGGATAGCATATGCTTGTGATATAAGTTCAACCTTCGGTCGAATACAACCTAGTAATAGTTTAACGAGCCCTAAGGAGGAGAAGCTCGAGTCTCGTCATGGTGACGAGTCCAATGTCGTCAGGGTTTAACGAGTCCGACATAGGTAAAACTCGGATTCTTTTTCATGTTTAGGGAGTTTGAAAAAGACATGGAAAAGAAAACTCCAATGGGATCCTTTTTCGTAAATTTGTGTCTCTTGAGCCCGAAAAAGTATAATACGATACTCGAAAGAATCGCTTTACCATTACGATCAAGGAATACTTTTTGTGATTAGTGATCTCGACCCGAAAAAGTAGAAAAGCGATCCAAACCACGTCGTTTTGTGACCAATAATGAGCCTGAAATGACAAAAGCTCGGCAATCTTTTAACGTTTATACGGTCGGAAAAGAGCTTAAAGCAAGCCGCCTCTTGTTCTATTTAACGAGTTAAAAGGGAAAACTTGGCAATCTTTTCATCTTTAAACGGTCGGAAAAGAGCTGAAAGTAGACCTCCATTTTTATTCTCTTTAACGAGTCAAAAAGGAAAAACTCGGCAATCTTTTCATATTTTACGAGTTAGAAAAGAGATTAAAGGAGACTCATCCTGGAGGAACGAGTGGTATGAAGGGTAGCAACTAGTTCCAGCAATGATGGAACTGCTCAAAACATGTAATGGTCAAGAGGTCAGCTAATAAAACCACTCATCGTTGTGGTTCCTCAAGAAAGGAAAAAGGACCAAGTGAAAGCATATGATCGGCCAAAGAGATGGTGGCAATGAAATGAAACAACCAAGGTTCATCTAGTAGAATTTAGCGGATAGACGGCAATCACGAGATGCAAATCAGGTATGGGTTCATGTTTACACAAGCTTGAAACGAAAAACTTTGCTTGTTATAAGTTCGCATGCCCCTAGCATAATGACGCAAATCGAGGTACATACCCCCCAAGCTTCATGGCATTCAACGAGGTGGATGGAATGAAGGTTCACTTTCGAGATCTTGGAAAGACTCGACTTGGATTTTATGAGATCTTAATCAAAGACTCGATTTGGAAAGGGAGGTGTTTCACTTTTTAATGAGGTTGACACAGTAAAAGAACTATCCTCATAACCCTTGTTTCATTTTGTGCCAAGGTTGACACAAGAACAAACTATCCTTGGGACTCCTTGTTTCATTTTTTAATGAGCTTGACACAAGACAAGAAACTATGCTCGTAACACTCGGTTTCATTTTTTAATGAGGTTGAGACAAGAAATAATATTTTTCAAAGCTTACATTAGATGAAATTCATAATCAAAATATTATTCAGAGAATCGAGTAATTCCTGATCAAAATATTATTCAGAGAATCTTTCTATCGAAATTCTGTTATTTCGATAGTTTTTTTAGTTCAAATATTATAGTGGTCCCGAATGTGATATAACGCTGACATGGCTTCCCACGGTAATAATTTATTCCATGTATTGAACGTTCTTGCTGACGAAGACGGGGAAAGGAAAGCTATGGATGCATACTTACACACGGTTTGGAAAAGTAAATATGTCGCTTATGTGTTGGAATGGTTGGCACTGGTTACAAGTAAGTTAGACTTCAATATTATCACAAACTTTTATTTTGAACAATTAAATATAGCAGTAAATGACAAAAGTAAGTCAAATTCAAAGATGTAAATGTTAATGTCATTATTTTTTTTTCAAGAGGAGAAAAAACAATGATTTTATTACATCTAAATTCATGAAGATGTAATATAAATCGGAGGAGAAATACCAGAAATATAAAGTGTTGTGACAGGATCCGGTCCATGTCAATATCAGAGTAAAATGTTATCTAAAATAGAGGTATATGGAGAGATTTATATTATAAAGATAATTTTTAGAGAGAGGTGTCTTTATAATAGTTTTTTCAAATTATTGTAAATACTATTGAGTTAGATAAAGGTGTAAATTATTATGTGTGTTTGAAATTTCAAGATATTAAATATAGAAATTGAATTTGAATAAAGAAAATAATAACATTTTTCTTCACTAATTTTATTAAAAAAATTCTAAAATTCTATTTAAAAATTATAAAAACATAAAATATTGTTAAATATTTTGATATTAAGTTGATAATTATCTTTAAAATACAGATAAAAATAAATATTTTTTTTGGATATAGTAATTGTAATTATAAAATTATTTGTTCACTTCCTTGGAGGTTGAGATAAAAAGAATATATATTCTAAGTCTGGACCTCTTATTCACTATTCAATGATATAAAAACAATGATACTAAAAACAAACCCAAAAAGAAAATTTAAACCATACACAAAACAAAACAAAACATAGTTTTCTTTCAATGTCAAACATGGTAAACGAGAGGGAACCATCTTATCGTATATTAAATGCAACAAAACATAGTTTTCTTTCAATGTCAAACATGATAAACGAGAGGGAACCATCTTATCGTATATTAAATGCACTGTATCAGTGATTAGCACGAGATAATCATACCTACCGAGATGCATATATATTAAAAAAATTGAAGAAATATTTTGTGGAATCTCTTTATTCTTGGAAATTGAGAAAGATGACAACTCGATTAGTAACCAGAATATCAGTCACTGATTTGTTTATCAGATGTAATTCATAGTATTTTTATTAATAATATGTTTTAGGTGAATGTTTAATACAATTATTTAAATTTATATGGTTTATTAAGTATGATTGTTACCTTTTATTTAAGTTAAATTTTTGTAATTATATGGTGAGTTTATATTAATTATTATTATTGTAATAATTTTGATTTTGGTATATAATCACACTTCTTGGAATGGTGGTCGAACCAGAGGGAAGGAGTTTTGACTGATGAAAATGGCGGGTTTCGGTATTTTCAGGCCATGGAAATTAGACCGACGGATTTAAGAAAGTTAGTTTATACGAGAACTGGAATTTTCAGTTCAGAAGGTTCAAGGTTCTATTTGGAGGAATGTTTCTCTGTATCACAAACTTTAAATGGATTCAGGGCGTCGTGCAGAGCGGGAGAAGGTGCATGATAATGAATCAGTGGACATAGAACCAGCTCTTGAAGATCTTCTTGCTTGTTGGGGACATGAAGTATTTGAGAAAAACCTGCAACTCTTCTTTCCAAATAGCGCAGTGGACCCTGTTCTGCTTGCAGAGAAGGTGGAAGGAGGGGGGTTGAAACAAGTCGCTCAGGAAAGGGTAAATGCATCAAACCCTTCTTTGAAAAGGATGCCCCCCAGCCTGACGTGGTCCTCGTCCAGTGAAGAGGAAGGCGGGGACCCGAAAGGATTTGGAGTAAAGGGACAAACAAAAAGATTAGCCGCTGCACCAGAGTTATTGGTAGATAGGACGGTTGGGAGGGTGTATGAAGTAAATAGAGACACTGTTGGTAGTCGCTCTGAGCTTCATAAGGCAGAAGTAACAAACGCTCCTGCAAAGAATAATCCAGGAGAAGGAGGAACTCAGACGGAGGCCGTGGGAGGGAAAAGAAAGAAGAACAAACCAATCAGAAAAAAGGAGGAGCGGCCTAGCTGCGTTTTTGGAGTGGATATAAGTATATATCAGGCAATGGAAGCATCAGAAACCTTCTTAGTCGGTAGAGTTCGTGGCAGAAAGTTCTCAGTTGACTCCGTCAAGGACTGGGTGCAGGCTGAATGGAAAAAAGCTCCGGCACAGCCAGTAGAGATCAAGAATCTAGTCAGAGGTTGGTTTTGCATTAGATTTGGCCAAAAGGAGCACGCAGAATGGGTGTTGGACAAGCATTGGAGTTTCGGGAAAAGGCCAATCCTATTCAGAAGGTGGACGCCCTTGTTTGATGCTCAGAAAGAAAAGACGGTGGAGTCACCAATATGGGTCAAACTACCAGGTCTCCCTATGCAATTATGGACTGACTCGGATTTTTCTACGATGGGTAATACCCTGGGGAAGTTTCTCGATATTGATAGATCATATCTTAGAACTCATGATTGGAGTGTCGCTCGTATCCTGGTAAGCTTAAATCCCAGAGAAGGGCTGGCGGATGCTATGAAACTGAAGTATAGAAGCCTAGAGTTCCTACAGACCCTAGACTATGAAAACCTCCCTTTTAGATGCCATCGTTGTCACAATTACAGACATCTGGCTCGTGAGTGTCCTCTAGGTCACAGGCGCCGTCGAAGACAAAAGAGAAAAGGAAAAAATCTGGAGGCTAATCAGTGGTTGTCCTCCCAGAAAGAAGGGGCTCCATTTCAGGAGAGCGGTCTTCAGGTAGAAGTTTAGGAGTCTGGTCCGGAACAAGCGAAGGAAGCTAAACAGGAACAGCCTGGGTTTCTAGCAAGAAAGTCTGTCTCAACTCCGATGTCTCTCATGGGAACCGCAACAATTTCTGAAATGGCAGGGGTGGCCCAGGCTAGTCCGCTTCTATCCCCTTCTTTTTCCATATGCTCTTCTTCTGATTTATCTCAATCATGCTGTGATGAGTCTGGCTCCTTCAGGCAGCTCGTGGATGATCTGTCGATCCTGAGGAAGGACCTAGTTATTTCAGACAGTGTTATTATGACTATTCCACCCTCTCCAAAGCTGACTTCTAGTCCCATGGATGCTACCTTACTTCTTCCTTCCAGCGTTTGGAGCCCTGATCTCCCCTACAATCTCAGATCACTGGCCACCAGGAAAGGGAAAGGGCTTGCAGTGGGATGCCTGGATTTGGACATGGTGTCAACAGGACCGAGGAAGACAAGAGGAAGGAAATCAAATCTGATGAAGGCATAGTTGAAGGCCATCATTGATATTGCTGGTGGGAAATAGATGTCCCTGCCAGGGGTGCTTAGAGCAAAGCGGACACCCCCTGAGGTTTCCCGATGATCATCTTATCCTACAACAGTAGGGGTTTAACTAGTCAGTCCAAAAAACTAGCACTGAAGGATCTAGTCAGGACCAACAAACATGACATTCTCCTGATTCAAGAAACGTTAGGGAAGGGGGAAGAAGTTACAGGATGTCTCGTCAAGCTCTTTCCAGGTTGGACCTTCCATGCCATTGATGCAAATGGTCATTCGGGAGGAGTGGCTCTGGGTTTCAACGCAAAGGTCCTTCGGGAGATCTCCTCCTAGGGATCAGAAAATGTCTTGGCAGTGGAACTTTATTCCAACGAACTCTACATCCCTTTTCATATTCTTAATGTTTATGGTCCAGTCTTGGATCGGGAGAGTTTTTGGAACTCTTTCTTTGCAAAGTCCTTTCTGTCGCACCCAAATCTTATAGTTGGGGGAGATTTCAATTTTTCTTTGGGGATGTCAGAATCGTGGGGGGTCAGAGCCAGGGCTGATCCCCTTTCTGATTTTTTCCAAAACAAACTGGCCTCTTCTCACATGGTGGATGTCCCTCTGCTCAAGCTGCACCCGATATGGAGGAATCATAGAATTGCAGAAGAATGGGTTGGGAAGAAACTGGATCGATTTCTGCTTGGTGAATCGATGGCAGAAAATTTACAGGCTTTTAGACATTGGGTTGGGGAAGGCGGCCTATTGGATCATTTCCTGGTCTTTCTGGAAGTGAAAGGGGCTTTCACCAAATCAGGCACCCCTTTCAAATTTAACGCCTCTTGGCTTTTGGATGCAACTTATATCAGTTTATTCCACAACACTTGGAAGAAAGATGCATTCAGTGAAGATGAGAGCCGCAGTTAAAATCTTATGGATAATCTAAAAAGGATGAAGGTCGCCTCTAAACAATGGGCCCTCCAAAAGAAACTGAAGGATGAAGAAACGCTGGAAAATGTAAATTCTGAGATTGCTCTCCTGGAAGTCGCATGTGGGAATGGCTATGGATCAGCAGAAGCTCGGGATAGACTTCAAGAGTTGGAGAGAGAAAGGAGGAGAATCCTTCATCAAAGAGAGGAAAGCTGGCGTTTAAAAAGTAGAGCGATCTGGTTGCAGGCAGGGGACGACAACACCAAGTTTTTTCAGAATTACGCAAGAGGGAGGAAAATTTCAAATACTATCTGGGAAATGAAGAAAGTCAATGGTGAGCAGGTGCATTCTTTTGAAGATCTGGCCTCCTTAGAGGTAGATTTCTTCAAGAATATTTACAAAGCGACAGAGGAAATTTCTATTGCAGAGGTTATAAGAGTAGCGCAGTTTTTCCCAAGGTTCATAGAGGAGGAAGGAAATGATTCTATCATGGCGCCTGTTACAAAGGAGGAGGTTGAAGACATTCTCAAGTCAATGCAAAAGGAAAAAAGTCCAGGCCCGGATGGCTGGACTTTCGAATTTTTCCAACACTTTTTTGAATTCATTGGAGACGAGCTAGTGGTAGTGGTAGAAGATTCCAGGAGTACAGGTACAATCCCAAATTCTCTCAATGCCACATTTCTGGCCCTTATTCCCAAATCAGATCTTCCGGTTTCTTATGACGAATTCAAGCCTATTTCTTTGTGCACCTATGTGTATAAAATTATTGCAAAAGTTATCGCCTCTTGGCTTAAACCAATCCTTTCTAGAAATATTTCACCAGAGCAGTTTGCCTTTCTAGACGGCAGACAAATTCATGAAGCAGTCGGAGTTGCGCAAGAAACTCTTCATAGTCTAAAAATTGGGGAAAAAGAGGATTCGTTGTGAAAATCGATCTGTCAAAGGCTTATGACAGGATCAGCTGGCTGTATCTCAGGCTCCTGCTAACTCATTTGGGTTTTAGGTATGATTTTGTGAGATGGGTGATGAGTTGTGTTTCCTCTTCTTCCATAGTCGTGCTGATCAACGGAGCGGCCTCCAGTTTTTTTAGTCCAGAGCGTGGCCTACGTCAAGGCTGTCCGCTCTCTCCACTTTTGTTTTTGCTAGCAGCAGACGGCATCATCCTTATGATTCAGGATGCTAAAAGACAAGGGACTCTCAAAGGCATTGAAGTGGCGGTAAACTTTTGGGTCACCCACCTCCTTTTCGTGGATGATATACTCCTGTTCAGCAATGGAAGTCTAGAGGACTGCAGGACGCTCAAGAAGATTTTGGACCTTTTCCTGAAGGCTACAGGTCTATGCATTAACGAGAGAAAATCCACTCTCACATGTGCCGGTATGCCCAAAGAGCTTGTTTGCAGAGTGGAGCTGGTTCTAAATTTTGAAGTCAAATCGCTGGAGGATGCCTTTAAATATTTGGGGTTCTTTTTGAAGCCTGACAATTACAGGATCAAAGATTGGAAATGGATACTAGTAAAAATTGAATCCAAAATAAAACACTGGAGTTTCAAGTGGCTGTCCAGGGCAGGAAGGCTAGTGTTAATCAAATCTATTCTGATGGCAATTCCAGTCTATTGGGCTAGTCTGACTTGGGTTCCCAAAGGAATCTTATCCTCAATTGACAAATTATGCAGCAGATTCCTGTGGGCGGGGTCCAAGACGAAGAAATTTACCCCATGGATTGCTTGGGATAAAGTGGCTCGCCCCAAAGAGTGGGGAGGTTGGGGTATAAAAAATCTTGATTGCTTCTCCAAATCTCTAGCAGCAAAGCTCAGCTGGAGGCTCATTTCTTCGGAGAACCTGTGGACTTCTATTTCTAAAAGAAAATATATTGATCCGCTAACAACACTAGATTGGATTAGATTGCCGCAAAATACTTGCAAAAAATCCTCGGTGGTCTGGAAAGCTGTGGTCACCTCAGTCAAAATTATAGAGAAGGGTCTGGCTTGGAGTGTGGGGGATGGAACTCAGGTCAGGCTGGGTAGAGATCCATGGATAGGTTGTACGGATATTTTTTCCCTTTCTCAGGGTTTGGTTTCGGCTTTAAAAGACAGGGGGCTATACACTCTAAATCAGGTAGCTGATCCTCGGGCTTCAACCATTTGGAGTCAAGGATGGATTCAGGGAAGAGATTTACACTTGGAGGAAGAATGGCGGGAGGAATGGAACCAGTTCAGAAGGGACCTCCTCAATTCTTCAGTCAGGCTCTCCGACTCCCCAGATGAACTCAGATGGGTCTTTTCCCAGAACGGGCTATATTCCCCAGAGATGGGCTACAAATGGATGATGTCTCAAAAAGGATGGGAGAATCCGGAATGGTGGGTTAAACCGCTCTGGAAACTAAAAGGGCCTGCCAAATCGCGATTGTTCTTCTGGTGTGTTCTGCTCCAGAAAGTCCCTACGTGGGATTTTCTCCAAAAAAGAGGTAGGATTGGTCCTGGATGGTGCCCGCTTTGAAAAGATAATGTCGAATCTGCTCAGCACCTGTTCCTTTTCTGTCCTTTTAACACCAGCCTTTGGGCCGAAACGTTAAGGCTTCTAAAAATTCCTTTCAGATGGGAAGGGCAGGGGCTCTTGGAAGCTTGGCAGAAGTGGTGGAATGAAGCCACAAACATCAGAGAGAGAACCATTCCTCTGCTCGTTACCTGGGGGACCTGGCTTGCTAGGAATCAAGTTATTTTCAAGGACTCTGTTTTCCCGATAGGTCGCCTTGCCGCAAAAGGAGATGCAATTTATGAAAGTATCCCTGTTCCTCTGGATCCCCCTTCTACCAGAGCTATTCGCCAAGAATTTATCAGATATTCAATGTCGTGGGCTTATTTTGATGGTGCCTCAGATATTAATGGTCACTGTGGGGCTGGTTTGATTATTCATTTATCAGAGGTTAAGGTTGTTAAAGCTTCTGTCCGTCTTGGATGGGGCTCCAATAATTTTGCCGAATTGAAAGCTCTTCACTTCCTCCTCTGTTGGCTTATCTTTCGGAATGTGAGAGACGTCCAGATCTTTGGGGATTCAATGAACGCTGTGAAATGGTTTAATGGGACTCAACAATGCAGGAACTTCAACTTGCTCCCTCTGCTAGGAGAAGTCCTACGCCTAAAATGTCGTTTCTCGAAGATCACTCTCTGCCATATCTATAGGGAAAGAAATTACGAAGCTGACCGGCTTTCAAAAGAGGGTGTTGAACATGATTCGGGGTCCTGGACTATTTTGGAGGAAGAAAATGGGCTGGTTCGGCCGCTCGAATAGCCCATTTTCGCTTAAGTTTTATTTACCAGAGTCTGTTTTTGTTCATGTACATAGTTTTTCCTTTTTCTTTCTATTTATACTTCTTTCTTACAGCTTTCGCTAGGGCTCATGGGCTGTTTTCCTTCTCTATAGGAAGCCCGGGCCGCGGTGTGCCCTCATTATTTATGAGCTACATTGGGGACGCTGAACGTTGTGTTTTCTTCTGGTTTCTCGGCCTCAACTTGTAATTGTTCCACTCTGCGTGAATCTGTTCCCGGGGGGTTGGTCTCTCAGTTGGAGGCGTTTTTAGCCATGTTATTGGCAGTAGTAACTGGTGCACATACGCTCTTCAGGGCTGTATTACCTTTCAGTCGTGACTTCCTTTCACCCATCATGGTGAAAATCAAGTCGTTTTGTAATGCTTTGCATTTACTCTGTAACAATCTATTTCTAATAGAAAGTTCGGCATTTTTTCTGTGGAAAAAATAAAATAAATAAATAAATAAAATTGATTTTTATTATTTGATGGTGTTAAAGATTGTTATTTTTTATTTAAGTTAAATTTTCGTAATAATATGGTGAGTTTATATCAATTACTATTATTGTAATAATTTTGATTTTTATTGATGAGGTTAAGTTCTATAGAATATCTTGCTTTTGCCTATAAATTTAAATATAAAATAAAAAACAAATTAAACCATTATATCTAAATTCCAAATACATAAATCTCGAAAAAATCAATAAACTAAATATATAATATCCCAAACTCAAAAAAAAAAAATATCTCAAATTTATCTCATGATTACTTAAAACCATATCAAACTCTTCTCATTAAATACTCAATGTAATGCAAAAGTGCCATCCTCAACCATATTTTCAATGGTTAGATGGAATGCCTCGTTTCAAGATTTTTCAAAATTTAATACTTATAGTGAAAAAACCTCTCATGACCACTTAAAACTATATCAAACTCTTCTCATTAAATACTCAATATAATGTAAAAGTATCATCTTCAACTATATTTTCATTTTTCAATGGTCGGATGGAAAGCCTCATTTAATATTTGTAGTGAAAAAACTTATATTAGTAATTATTATTATGCGTTAGTAAGTATCTCTCTCGTCAATCTTTCAATATAGTGCATTGCATTTATCACAAGAGACTCTCCTTAGCAACTAAATGTGTAAATGTGTGTTTTTATGAAGAGTATATATACAAAAATCTTTTCAATCATAAAAATGAAAATAAAAATTTTAATATAATTAAAATATATTAAGACTAAAATTTATTTAATTTGTATATATAAATTTTAAATGACAAAAATTTTATAATATTTTAAAAATATGATTATTTTTAATTTTTTTAAATACAAAGTTTTATGATATTTTACAAAATATTATTATATTTTATTTTTATTTCTTTAAGAGTGAAGAGTGTTTTTTTTATTATTAATTTAATTTACAATTTTTTTTTAAAAGCAACCTTTAAATTTATTAATTTATTTGCTATTTATTTATAAAATTATAAATAAAAAATTAACTATTTTTAAAATTATATTTTAAACCATAATTAAAATTATGAAATTATTGTCATGAGAATCAACTGGGGTACGAAGCCAAAAAAAGCCTCAAGAACCTGGAGGCTAATCCAGGTCTTTCAACGGATTCATAGGCACCTTCAGTCCCTGAGAACAGTTAGTTTCATACATGTGCGAAGAATGGCCAATAAACTGGCAGATTTTCTGGCCAATCAAGGAGTGATCTGCACAGAAAACAAGGTGGCGATGAACTGGCGTGAGCTACCTCAGGATAGATTAAAAGTGAAGTTTCAAGACCAAGCAGATGAAGATAAGACAACGTTTATGAAAAGAGCCATGGAGGAGGGGTACAGATGACTAGTAGTTTTTTGTTTAGCGGTTTGCTCACAGTTAGGTCTTTCGAGGGTTTGCTCACAGTTGGATCTTTAGAGGGTTGTTTAGCGGTTTTCTCACAGTCGAGTCAACCTTCATATCCCGGGTTGATATGTTCACTGTAGTTTCCAGATGCAACAAGTCGGGCGATTTGGTTTTTTTGGATAACAGGGAGGATGGCGGTTGCTTAAGGTCACACCGGTTCAGGGAGGGTAGACGCAGCGAGCGGTCGGGAGCCGGGAACTCTCGGAGGGCGCGAAACCAAGGGTTTTTCCTCTTTGTTCGCATTACCATGGACTACGTTTTTTTCCGGTGATTGCAGCCCTAACAGGAGGGAAGCGGTTTTTCCATTTCAGGAGCGATTCCATTCAGTGTACTTCACATGGCAGTGGGGTCAGGAGGAATACCGCTCTTATCGCACGCTCTTGTTCGTGAATGTAGGCGGATGAGATTGATCGAGCATGTTCGTGGGTCCTTATGGTAAACATCGCGCTGCTTAGCATAGCAACATTAGCCATAATCGTTGGATCGAGCGGGGAGGTTCGACGGTTGAGATTTAAGAAGCAAGTTAGGAAAATGGCGAGAAGCAATTTGTTCTTAGTGGGAAGAGGCTTATCATTCATTCCACTGATTCGCGGGTAAGGGAGTTGTGCGGATTTGAAATTTTTTTAGTTTGGCACTTTTGTTCCTCTTCAAGTCTAAATCCAATTTCTTGTATTTTTCTTTAGAGAGTTGTAAGGTTTGGTTGTAGGGGGCGGGGTTGTTGCCTTGGGCCCTGTTACAGAGTTTGCTGGGTTCTCTTCTTCGTCCACGACCCATCGAGATTGTTGTATTTTATGTACTTTATTTGTTGTTAATGAAATAGAAGGTCTGACTCTTGCATTAGCAAAAAAAAAAAAATTATGAAAATAT
>APFE030623367.1:0-11968 GCA_000404065.3 Pinus taeda
TTCAGGTTTCTTACAAGGTGTTTCCATTTTCTTTCTTCGAGGCATCAATTAATGCTAATAATTCTTCACTATTCCCTTTGAATTCCTTCAAACTAATTTTTCAAACCAATCTTATGCAAACTTTAAAAAAACTACACACCTTTTTTTCACATTTTAAGAGCTCAATATTGTATCTCTTGTATCTTTGTAACAATAGATCTTGAATATCTAAAATCACATCCTGCAGTAATCCTTTGAGTTCTCTTTCTAACCCCACAAATCTGATTAAGGTTGGATTCTCCAAGGAAGACTTATGCCAAATCTCACACGATGACCTGATTATAGACTAGTTTAGTAGAGAGAACTTGTACGAAATTCCATGTGGCACTGTTTCAATCTTAGTGGTTGAAACTGATATACAAAAAACTACAGGCCTTCCTCTTTCTAAAACATCTTACGAAATTTCAATCTGATACATAGAACAAAAGTTATGAAGATTTTCCCCGGGTCACTTATTTGGAATGTAATTTGGGAGTCTACAAAAACTATAACTTCCTTAGATCCTATCGCCAAAAATATAGTGAGACAAGCTCTTAAATTTGGACCCGAAGTTCAGAATGAATTCAGCTCAAACGGTTTTTTTTTTAGCTTCTGAAACGTCGTAGAAAAAAATTTAGAGTGAAAATTCCACGATGACCTGTTTGGATCAGCGAAACCATAGAATCCAAAGCTCTGATACCAAATATTATGAAACCAGCTCACAAAAGGAGAGAAAATATAGATCAATGCCTTAGAATTCAGCCTCTTCGAGGGGAAAACCTCCTTTACATTACACAAATGAACAATTCTTGGATGATACAAATGACTAAACCTTCCTTCTATATATAGGAGTCCAAGGGGTCACAATATAATCAAAGCCGACATAACAATAATAACATAAGGGCCCAACAATAACAATAGTCGGTTTCTATGGGGCACACTATTAACAATATGAGGACAATAGGGGCACAATAATAACAATAACAGCTACAATGAAAATAGTAATGGGGGAATCACTAGTATTATAGGGATCTAACATTAAAGATCTATTTGTTAATTTACATATTTTGGAACTTGCCTCACTTTGCCAACTTTTTAAATTTCTTTGAAACACACAAAATTTATGGGTTTGGTCTTGTTTTCCAAAAAACCAACTACTCCAAACTTCTTTTATTTAACATGTTTTATCATATTTAAAGCAATCTTAAACATTTTTAAAAAGTACAAACAAAATAATTCGAATTTTTTATAATCTTATTTTATTATGAAATATTTTGTAAAATTAATTATATGTAAATATCATAAAACTCTATAATGAAAGTTAAATTTTTATTTGATAATTAAAATTACAATAAGAAGTGAATGAATATTTAATTACAATCAAAAACAAAATCTCATAATTATAATATATATATATATATATCTAATATATATATAATATATATATATATATATATATAATATTCAATTAATTGGTCTTTTATGTATATATTTTTTTATATTAGAATCTAGAGTTTTGTGAATCCATTATAATAACTAAATATGTGCTTCTCAATAATCATATCTTAATGTGATTCACTTAATTGTTCGAAACATGGACCAAATAATACTAACGGTGTGATTAAATCCAAAAGACAAAAAACATGTTTAACTTACATTTTAAAATTATATTTTTCATATTATTATTTGAAAAAAAAATTATATGAATTTTATTTGAGTATAATAATTAGTGAAAGTAAATAATTTTAAATATTTATTATATAATTATTAATTTAAAAATACAAAATTACTTGTACTTAATAAAAAATAACTCTTATTCTTTTTAATTTTTTTATATTAATAAATTATAATTTTAATTTAAAATTTTAAAATTTATATATTATTTTGCTTGATAAAAGTGATAACCAGAATTATTATTTTACGGAAATATAGAGGGAGATTTTAAAATGGAGTTGAGATATTATTAAGAGATGATCAACTCCATTATGAAAAATAAAAAATATGTTTGAAGAAAATAAATAACAATTTTTTATGAGTTTTGCAATAAAATTCTGTGTTGGTTGATTTTTAAAATATTATGGGACGAAAGAGTTTATCACTTTTGTGATATTAAAAATGTTACAAAAGAAAAGCACTCTTTTAAATAGTTTATTTTATTCTTACATTCAATCAAATTTTCAAAATATTTATGACATTAACATTTTTTTAGACTTGTAGGTAAGCACCCAGAAAGGATTTGAACCAGTGAACTATCCAAAAACTGCCTTAATAATATACCCATTCACCATCAATCCAAAACACCATGCACTTTAAACAAAATGACATTCATCTCAAAATGATTTTCTTTATACTTGGAAAAAAATGTTAATATTAAAAAATCAAAGTCTCCCTTCTTAAAATTTAACGAACCATATATATTTAAAAATAAATAAAATGTTAAAAATTCTCTTAAAATTTAGCATAAAAATATAATATTAAAAAGTTCGAAGTCTCTCCTCTTAAAATTTAGCGCACCATATATATTTTTGGAAACTTTAATCTATGAATATTGTATTAAGGAGCTGATTTTCCATTTTCTTATATTTATATTAAAAAACTATTTTTGTTTCTTTCCTTTTATTATTTATATTAAAACAGTACTTTTGGTTCTTATTATTTAATAGATCAAAGGCAAAAGGTTACCATCTTACAAATTATATATATACACACGCCTTCTCTGGCATGAAATCTTAGTGAATTATAAATTTATTATATTTTCATTAAAAAAAAATGAATAAATTTTTAGATAGAATTCTAAAATCTTCTATCCAGCAATAATATTTATAACTTTATAATTTAGCACACCAAAACGAACAACTCCAAATCCATAATTTACAGGAGTACAAACGGAAACTGAGTACTGCGAGGCACTTGCCTGACTTTTAGTTTACGGTAGTACAGACAAACGGAAACTCAGTATTGCGAGGCCCTTGCCTGACTTTTAATTTTTTTCAACTGAAGAACTCGCTCTTAGAGCAGATCTCAGACATAGACAAACGGAAACTGAGTACTGCCCGGCCTTTGCCTGACTAATTATTTTCAGCCGAGGAAATTGCCAGAAAAGCAAATCTCGGACTTTTTATTTTTTTCAAGAAAAGTAAATCTCAGAGGCATATAATCCTCATGAGAGTAAACCTCTAGACTTATAGAATCGAAACCTAGACTTATAGACACCGAACCTCCAAGTTCTTAAACCACAGCCTTGAAACTGGAGACCGTACCTCACTTATTCAATCCATGGACATGAAAGTTAACTAGTAACGGAGGGTGGTGTTGAATTTGACTACAGCATTCGGACCAGAAAGGACTTCCGTGGTAAGAATTGCATAACCACGAGCAAATCTGAACTTGCCGGTTCCTCCAACCACGGCCAACTCGCGATGCGGGGCAAAGAACTTGTCCGTTCCGTGGAACTCCAGGGTGCTGCCTTTGTATTCCATATCCTCGAAGATTACGGTGAAAAGCATAAGAAAATCAAGGCCAGTAACAAGGTTTGTGTTCACATACATTCCTTGAATTCGACCCACAATATTGTCGGGATCGGCGGTTCCGGTGGCTTGTGCTCCTTTTGTGGCAGCGTCCCAGTTAACTACTATGGTTCCATATTTGCCCGGGTCTGAAGAGGTACCGTTCAATCCCGCAACGGTAAAGGCCGACACATTGTTTCCGCTTACATTATCGTGCATGTAAAACACCAAATTCGTCTCTCTTTCACCCGCAGCAGCGTGCAGGAGGAAGATGACGATGGTGGCCGTGGCCGTAGCGGGAAACAAAGCCCTAGAACCCATGAAACAGGAATGGAAGCTGTTACGAGTACTGATCAATTGACACGGCGTGGATTTGCGTCATAAAATTTTGCAGGGGTTCTGATAAAATAGTGGCCACTGAGTAGAAACGACAAAGAAGAGATTGTTTGGCGATTATCTAGAAGGTTTAGTGGACATCCTTGTCCAATATGTACTCACGCAAGATATCGTCTAGTCAATTGCGGCTTAAGGTACAATATCGAGATTTAGTTCACACTAGGCCGTACTCTCAGAGGGTAGTACAAATGAAGATTTATTCACTAAGCGCTGGAGCACACTTCTGTAATCAAGGAATTAGGTTATAACAAAGAGTTATAATTGTTTCCTATTTAAGTTTGTTAGAGTTATAAAAACTTGTATTCTTTTATGCTTTTGTGAATATCTAAATTCAAATAGGTACTTTTATTGTCGAGTTAATATTGTCTAATTTTTATAGTTTTTATAATAGGTTGGCTAGTTTTTAT
The DNA here is from genome assembly GCA_000404065.3 of Pinus taeda. Taxonomy (NCBI): domain Eukaryota; kingdom Viridiplantae; phylum Streptophyta; class Pinopsida; order Pinales; family Pinaceae; genus Pinus; species Pinus taeda. The sequence goes on from APFE030623367.1 coordinate 4,328, forward strand.
GAATAGAGACACTACATTGGTGTATAAAGTTATCTATTTTATTCTTTCTTGTTTTGAACCTATAATATTTTAGGAGGAAACACATCCTCTTAATCATTAAGCCCACTCAAACTATATAAATTTTTTATATGATATAAATCTCTAAATACTTTTCTAAATATTGTTTTTTTATATATAAAATTCTAAATATATAAAATTAACAATTTGTATACATTTATAATATTTATAATGATGACAGCTATTTAGATTAAAATCAACTAAAAAATTAATTATTATAAAATTTTACCAAAATAACAAATTATTTATATTTTTGAAAAAAATTAAGAAAATACTTTTAAATGACAAAAAAAAATTACTAACTTAAAAGACTTTAATTTCTATTCCTCAAAATATGAATTTTAAATGACAAAAATTTATTTACTAACTTAAAAGGATTTTTAAACTAGATTGAATACAATATTTCAAAATTATCTAGAAGTTTTTGACATCCTTATTAAAGATGCTTAATATGCTTTTCCTTTGTTTTCATGTGTATTCATGCATAATATGTTACAATCACTTGTGGTTTTAGGTATAATATCTAGATTTAGTTCATATTAGGACATAGTCCTTTTGACACATGTGTTTTGAGTTACATCCTTATTAAAGATGCTTAATATGCTTTTCCTTTGTTTTCATATGTACTCATGCATAATATATTACAATCACTTGTGGTTTAAAGTATAATATCTAGATTTAGTTCATATTAGGACATAGCCTTTTTTACACGTGTCTTGAGTTACTGTAAATCTTCTTTTCAAGAGTATAAATGAAAGAAAGTTTAGTTTTGTGTTGGAGCAAGGATTTTTTTTATTAATGAAGGTGTTATTAAAATTCAAGTTTCATAGGCAACTTGATTGAATTTGGTGTTCTAACTTAGAAAAAAATTGGCACACCTGACAAATCAACGTCGATTTAACGATTAAAAAGAAAAATACTACCAACTTTTTTTTAATCAGTGAGTGGTTTAATTTATGAATAAGCGAATTCTCAAAAATTAGTTGGTAACATAGTCTATTATAATCTGACATGTGGCACAGACCAATCAAATGGCAACACTCTATTTTACTCTGTTTTTTCTTCTTTTAGCCATCAACATTAGGCACAATTTCTGAGAATATGATAATGAATTTTGTGAATCTGAAAAAGGCCTTTGTCGTCCATAAGATCATTTACAAAAACCTATTTTAGATTTTTACACAAGTATCACGGTTTTGGAGATTTGAAGAGATCATTGGACCCTATTTTTCTGGAATTTATGCGATTTATTTTCTTCAAAATGCCTAGTCATAAGTTGACTAGCCACATCATCAATTCGAATTGAGGGTTAGATCCTATATCTTTAGGCACTAAAGAATGAGGTGGAAATATAGACGCCGGAAAATCTCGAACAAAAAAATAAAGTCATATTTTGAGGAGGCGGTTGGAAAGTCAAAGGGTTGGAAACAGTAAAAAATGATATTTCTTGTTTGAAGGGTTGCTTTTAAGTATTGAATTGGCATTCAATGATCAATCCAATTGGCATCCAAAATTATCTTCATATTTCTAGTGAATTTTGTCATTTTCTTTAAGTAACATTAGATATTCAAAGGAGACACATCATTAAATAAGTCGAGCATTTATGGGGATTAAATCAAGCAATTTTATCTTTAATCAACAATCATGTTTGATAGAAATTATCTCCAGACTTCAAGCATATTTGTATACCATTTGAAAAATCTGTTATTATAGTTGACAAGCCTCATTTCCTAGAATACAATAGTTGTTGTTATAGTGTCATAGTAAAAGCAATGACTCAACAACAACATCCCCAGAGTCATTGTGTGGCAATGGAGTTGTTTTTTTGTTATTAGCATAGTTAAATGTTCAAGAAATTTCAGAAAATCCAAGAGCGAGTTTTAGTATTAGATCAATAGAAACATCTTAATCAACAACCATATCGATCATGTTTCACCAATTTAACAATTTAATGGGTCATATGCAAAGTCGTAGGCTATAATCTAGATTTCATGTAGAAAATTGTTTATGTTTCTAGTTTATTATTAGGATTTTGTTTCCTAAATTGTTTGTAGTATTTAGCCTAGATTTTCTTATAAACAAGCCATGAAACGATGTAGTGGAGGTTCCAACTTGAGGACTCCTTGGTGGAGGCCGGGGGAGGATTTTTTTGTATCATATTTGCTACGACTTAATAAATCTTCATACGACATAGTAGAAAGTTGAATCACATCAGAAATTCATGTGATGTGTTTTGCCAGTCTATCCCTTTTCTCATGTGATTGTTTATTCCTTAGTTTATTCATGCATGTCTTGTCTTTAGTATTCGATTAGAGATTAATGGAATCTAATTTACTATTAGATGCTCGGTTTCATAGTATTCAAATTCTTATCACTTATGCCTTCTAAAATGTTATAGTATCCATGTTTATATCCTATTACAGTGGACTATCATCTTATTTGACTTTCAACTAGAATGAAAATTTGAAATTCTAAGAAATGTGTATCTATCTTGCCTCGAAGCTCTACCTACTTCCTAGTCAATGTCTTGTTTTTTTTTCGTTCAAAATTTTCCATTAGATTTTCAGGAGAGCATTATTTATAAAGATCATCTCAATAAACCCCTCTGCCTCATTCCAACTAGACTTGTTGATATTGGGGCCTGGGGGAAGCCATAGAAACCATCTAACATCATAATCCGGATTGTCCATAGTTTCAATTTCATTCTGTCGACGTTTCAAACCCCAAAGGGGGTCCATCATCAGGACAAATCAGAAAGATAGAAGAAGATGAAATATTTATTGAGAGAAAGAGCTAAGGACCAAGATATAAATAAACGAGGAACCCTAATATAAGAGCCGACACATGATTTCTTAAAATTTTATTTATTTAAAATTTATTTAAATTTTTTTTATTATAATTATTCTTTAAATTAATTATTAAATTGTTTTTAATTAATCATTAATTTTAATTATAAGGACAAGTTCACTAACCCTAAAATTTAGCTATTATTTATTTAAGAGATAATTATAAATCCAATCCATAAATATTTAAATATTTTAATTTCAATTCATAAAAATTTTTCCTCCTTTATAAAACTTTTTAATTGATTAAATTATTTAATTGATTAATAATTTAATGATTAATATTTAGTTAATTAATTAGATTAAATTATTTTAAAAATCCTAAGATGATCCTATTTTATTTTAATTTATTTTTAATACCCTAAAAGATTCCTATGATATTTTAATATGCATTAGAATTTCACCTAGATGATGATCAAATTTTATTATTCTATTAATTTTTATTTTATTTATACCGTTTTATTGATTAATAAAATTTTAATTCAATTTAATTAATATGATTAATTAAATTAATAATTGTATTAATTAGTTTTAATCAGTTAATTAATTAACCCAAACCCATAAAGCAAAGGTCGATTTCAATAAACCGAGCTATTACTAACTATTCATTACTAACCTATAGAATTTTATTATTCTATTAATTATTTATTTATACTATTTATTGAATAATTGATTAATTTAATTAAATTCAATTTAATAAATATAATAAATTAAATTAAATTAAAAAATAATTAGTTAATTAATTAATTCATAAATTAATAGATCAAACCTTTTAATGGAAGGTCCTTTTGTTCTTATGCTCCCAGGGGTCTTGAGGGGTTTATCTGCTTGATCAGGGGAAACCAGTTTCCACTGATTTCACTTCCATTGTCCCTGTTGAGGTTTTGCGGGAATTTCATGATTTCAATGGCCTCTCTGATTTTTCTTTTATGGTAATTGTCCTCTCTTGCAATCACCCTAGCGTCCTCCAAACATATATGATGTTAGGTCTTGGATGAGTGCTCCGCAAGGGCTGATGTACGGGATCTTTCATTCTTTATGTCAGTTGCATGCTCTTTAAGCGTTGTTTTCAGGGATCGACCTGTTTCCCCAATATAACACCTACCGCATGAGCAATCAATTTTGTACACTCCTTTGAGCTGCTGAAGATCAATGTTATCCTTAACCAACCTCATCATCTGCCTTATCGTTCCACATGTTGTAAATTGAGTGTCTATGTTTTTCTTTCTTAAAATTTTTGCAATCTTATCGGTAACTCCTTAGATGAATGGAAGGTAAACCCTCCCCTGATTTTCTTTCTTGTCTTCATGATTACGCTTAGAGAGGGCCCTGCCTTGAGCCCTTCTTATGGCTTTCTTGATACTCCACTCCTTGTATTCAATTTTTTTGAAGACAGAGGTTAAGTGCTCAATTTCGTCTTTTAGGTGATCAGGGTCAGAAATCCTGAAAGCTCTAACGGCCAGGGTGTTTAAAACACCAGATTTCTGGGAGGGATGATGGTAAGAGTCAGCATGAAGATAGCTATCGGTGTGAGTTTTCTTCCTATAGACCTGGTGTCCCAGTGTACCATCCTCCTTTCCACTGACCAGGACATCTAAAAGTGGAATCTTACCATTTTCTTCAAGCTCCATAGTAAATTTGATTTCTGAGGATAAAGAGTTAAGATGATTGAAGAATTTCTCAAGCTCTGCTCTACCATGAGTCCAATTCACGTTGGTGTCATTGACAAATCTTTTCCGCCATGCTGGTTTCAAGTGGAATGAGTCAAGGGCTTTTTTCTCAAAGTACTCCATGTACAGGTTGGCGACAATAGGTGAGAGCGGGCAACCCATGGCAACACCAGAAATTTGTTCATAATAGTGATATTGAAAACTGAAAAAAGTGGACCGTAAACAGATTTTTGCAAGCTTCGCTGTTTCAGGAACGGTAGCCATCTTTATAACATGCACAGCTTCATCGAGGGGAATCTTTGTTAACAAGGAAACGACATCAAAGCTTGCTAGAATATCATCCTTATCCACCCTTTTATCCTTAATAAGTTTAACGAAATCTATTGAGTCTTTTATGAAGGAGTCTGTGTTACCAACCAGAGGTTTTAGGATCTTAGCTACATACTTAGCTAGCTCGTATGTAGGGGAACCAATGGTGTTAACAATTGGTCTAAGAGGGACACCTTCTTTATGAATTTTCGGTAATCCATAGATTCTAGGAATAACCTCACATGAGGGAATCAACCTCTTTTTTATTTTATCTTCAAGGTTGGTCTCCATGATGGCTTTCTTGACCTGCTTTATCACCTTAGGCATAGGGTTAGAATCAAATGCTCATTCATTTTATGAATGTAATCTTCTTTGTTCAACACCATGGTGGCTCCACCTTTATCTGCTTTAAGGACCACTATTTTATCATTATTACAGAGGGCTTTCAGAGCCTTCCGTCCTTCCTTATTAAGGTTACTCTTTGGGCGTTTGGACTTTAGCAAAGCTAGGGAACATTCTTGCCTTAATATCTCCCTGTCATTCGATGAAAGACCCTGAGTCCCATTCTCGATGTTGCAAATGATGCTTTCAAAAGGAATGTTCTTGGGTGAGACTGCAAATCCCAAACCTTTTCTCAAGATTTCAATTTCTTCCTGGCTGAGAGTTGTAGATGAGAGATTCACCACCCTTTTTTCATGCTTATTTGGAAAAGAGGGGTTCCCCATCACAACCTTATCAATGTTGTGATTATTCTTGGAAGCATTATGATCATTACCCATTCCATGGTTTGAATTATTTTTAGTATCCAAATTTTTACCTTCTGAGCTGCTTAGGTTTTTATGAATCTTATCATCATTCATAATTCTTTTATTATTTCCCATGCTATTTATCATTATACCCTTTTTAACGAATATGGATGTGCTGGGGCTGCCAACGCAGGGTTGTTCCACGTTTCTGGCCGCTCTACCTACGTTGCTATCTGCATCATCTGCGCTGTTATATGCATTACCACCGAATTTATTCATTATGTTTCCTGCGTTTTTCATGGTAATATCCTTACCCACCCTGTTTATTGCTGAATTATTCATGATATAATCATTACCCACGCTGTTGGAGTTATCACCCTTAACGCTGTATCCTTCTTCGTTACTGTCCGCCATACCCAAGCTGATATCTGCAACACCTACACTTTCTACAATGATCCTTTCTGCGCTACCCAAGATACCCACGCTACTGATTGTATTAACGTTGTTTGAATTAACGATGTTAATATTGCTGATAGCTATATTCTTAACGCTGGAGACATTACCCTTATTCATTTTAACGTTAAACCTCTCCTTAGTTGTAGAACTTTCAACGCTGGAGCTGTTAACATTCCATTCATTGCTGGCCTTTTCCTTAAACGAATTTTTAATGCTCTCTCTGCTGGAATTGCTGATAGGGATAGCGCAGGAGTTATTCGTTTCAATGCTAATCCTCTCCTTACCCATGATACCCACGCTGTTGATTGAATTAACGCAGTTAATATTGTTAATAGTTGTATTAACGCTGGAGACCTTATTCGATTTAACGCTAATCCTTTCCTTAGCTGTAGAATCCCTTCCAACGCTGGAGCTGTTAACCTTCCATTCATTGTTGGCCTTTTCCTTATACGAATTTTTATTATATGAATTTTTAATGCTCTCTCTACTAGAATTGTTGATAGGGACAACGCAGGAGCTATCAGTGTCCTTGCTGCTGCTTGTGCCTGAATCCAAAGCGTAATTGGAATTGGGAACGTCAACATTGCTGGAAACCTCAAGGAGAGCACCGGAATCATCAGGGACCTCAGTAATTTTTCTGTTGATCTTGCCTGAGCCTGCAACGTATTTGGTTTTGGAGAAATCAGGGACAGCGCAGGATTTAGTGTTCTCTTTGAAGCAGGTATCCATGTTGCTGTTGCTGCTGCCTGAGCCCATAGCGCAGTTGGAATCGGGAGCATTGATCGATTCCCTAATGTTTCTGGTTGATGCGATGTTTACCACAGGAAAGCCTACGCCTTTTTCTAACTTGGCCAACTTCCTGGATTGTCTTTCCCTGGCTATTCTACCTTCCGACTGAGCTTTCAATGCAGCTTTTGCATCAACAATTTTCCAAAGATCAAAGCTAATTTTCAAAGTTAGTTTTAGATGCCAGGAGAGGGCCATTCGATTGAGGTTATCCAGGGCTGCCCTGGTTCTCTTAATTTCACTTCTTATTAGGGCCAGGCTGAATTTCAAAAACAACCTATTATTATATTGATTAACTAGCCTGTGATTAACCTTAGCAAAAGGAGGAATGATCCTTTTGTTCCTACACTGTTTCAGAAATTGCAAGTCCGCAACTCTTCTCTCAATTTTTATCCTTAGGATCTCGAGAAAACAGATCTCTTTCCATGTTTCCTCTCCGTACAGGGAAGTTATGTTGGATTTCAAGCCTCTGTGGAAGTTTTTTGTAGAATCATAATCCGGATTGTCCACAGTTTCAATTTCATTCTGTCGACGTTTCAAACCCCAAAGGGGGTCCATCATGAGGACAAATCAAAAAGATAGAAAAAGATGAAATATTTATTGAGAGAAAGAGCTAAGGATCAAGATATAAATAAACAAGGAACCCTAATATAAGAGCCGACACATGATTTCTTAAAAATTTTATTTATTTAAACTTTTTTAAATTTTTCGTTTATTATTATTATTCTTCTTTTTAATTAATTATTTAATTGTTAATTATAAGGACAGGTTCAC